>JBCEWE010000060.1:127389-184889 GCA_039877035.1 Silurus lanzhouensis
GCGTATGTTGCACACTCTTTATGTTGCATACGTGTACGCTTCATGAACACACACACACACACACACACACACACACACACACACACACACACACACACAGAGAAGACGCTGGAGTGGCATTACTATTACAAGCGTGGAAAATGAGATGGGCAGAAGGGCCAATTAACACCATGACCCATGGGAGAGGTTAAAGAGAGGTGTGTGTGTGTGGTGTGTGTGTGTGTGTGTGTGTGTGTGTGTGTGTGTGTGTGTGTGTGTGTGTGTCTGAACTTGTATTCAAGATATTCTGTTGTCTTGCTCTTAACTCTGTATCTTCCTCTTGACTCTTCCTCTTGGATCTATCTACATATCTAGCTCTCTGTCTGTATAATTATCTATGTATTTATCTACAGCTACATTTCAAATTATTTGAAGATTTTTTTCTGTATTGTGTGTTACGGTGTGTGTGTGTGTGTGTGTGTGTGTGTGTGTGTGTGTGTGTGTGTGTGTGTGTGTGTGTGTGTGTGTATTTCCTTAATGCATGTGATCTTGTACTTGTATTTTCTATTATTATTATGATACTTCTTCTTCTTCTTAATAATAATAATAATAATAATAATAATTATTATTATTATTATTATTATTATAATTATTATTATTAAGATAGAAGATTGTGGAGGATGTTATTTGTTGTGCTCCGTCCCTCCATGTGATGCTCGGTGTGTTTGTCCGTTTCTCAGACGGCCGGATGGTCTCGGATGGTCTCGGATGGTCTCGTCTCCATGTGTCCTGGAGGTTATTACGTTTTCAGGAAGCTCCGTCTAGAATCAATAAGCTCAGGGTCAATTACAATATTTAATCCACGTGACTTCCAGCTCCAAATAAATCTCCCGTATCAGACACACACACACACACACACACACACTCGCACACGCGCATACACGCTAATGCCCAACACCGCCTGTCAGACCTCAGTGTTACAGAACATCGTTAGAGTGTATTAAACACGTCTCTCTGAGGAAACTCACGATGTACACACTAATACACACTAATACACACTAATACACATTAATACACACTAATACACATTAATACACACTAATACACATTAATACACACTAATACACACTAATACACATTAATACACACTGATACACATTAATACACACTAATACACATTAATACACACTAATACACACTAATACACATTAATACACATAATACACATTAATACACACTAATACACATTAATACACACTAATACACACTAATACACATTAATACACACTGATACACATTAATACACACTAATACACATTAATACACACTAATACACACTAATACACATTAATACACACTGATACACATTAATACACACTAATACACATTAATACACACTAATACACACTAATACACACTAATACACATTAATACACACTGATACACATTAATACACACTAATACACACTAATACACATTAATACACACTAATACACATTAATACACACTAATACACATTAATACACACTGATACACATTAATACACACTAATACACATTAATACACACTAATACACACTAATACACACTAATACACACTAATACACATTAATACACACTGATACACATTAATACACACTAATACACACTGATACACACTAATACACACTAATACACACTAATACACATTAATACACACTGATACACATTAATACACACTAATACACACTGATACACACAATACACACTAATACACACTAATACACATTAATACACACTAATACACATTAATACACACTGATACACATTAATACACACTAATACACACTAGTACACACTAATACACACTAATACACACTGATACACACTAATACACACTAATACACACTAATACACACTAATACACATTAATACACACTAATACACATTAATACACACTGATACACACTGATACACACTAATACACACTAATACACACTAATACACATTAATACACACTGATACACATTAATACACACTAATACACACTGATACACACTAATACACACTAATACACACTAATACACACTAATACACATTAATACACACTAATACACATTAATACACACTGATACACATTAATACACACTAATACACATTAATACACACTAATACACACTGATACACACTAATACACACTAATACACACTAATACACACTAATACACACTGATACACACTAATACACACTAATACACACTAATACACACTAATACACACTGATACACACTAATACACACTAATACACACTAATACACATTAATACACACTGATACACACTAATACACACTAATACACACTATACACACTAATACACACTAATACACACTAATACACACTAATACACACTAATACACATTAATACACACTAATACACACTGATACACACTAATACACACTAATACACACTAATACACACTAATACACACTGATACACACTAATACACACTAATACACACTAATACACACTAATACACACTGATACACACTAATACACACTAATACACACTGATACACACTAATACACACTAATACACACTAATACACACTAATACACACTAATACACACTAATACACATTAATACACACTAATACACATTAATACACACTGATACACATTAATACACACTAATACACATTAATACACACTAATACACACTAATACACACTAATACACATTAATACACACTAATACACACTAATACACACTAATACACACTAATACACACTAATACACATTAATACACACTGATACACATTAATACACACTAATACACACTGATACACACTAATACACACTAATACACACTAATACACATTAATACACACTGATACACATTAATACACACTAATACACACTGATACACACTAATACACACTAATACACACTAATACACATTAATACACACTAATACACATTAATACACACTGATACACATTAATACACACTAATACACACTGATACACACTAATACACACTAATACACACTGATACACACTAATACACACTAATACACACTAATACACACTAATACACATTAATACACACTAATACACATTAATACACACTGATACACACTGATACACACTAATACACACTAATACACACTAATACACATTAATACACACTGATACACATTAATACACACTAATACACACTGATACACACTAATACACACTAATACACACTAATACACACTAATACACATTAATACACACTAATACACATTAATACACACTGATACACATTAATACACACTAATACACATTAATACACACTAATACACACTGATAACACTAATACACACTAATACACACTAATACACACTAATACACACTGATACACACTAATACACACTAATACACACTAATACACACTAATACACACTGATACACACTAATACACACTAATACACACTAATACACATTAATTACACACTGATACACACTAATACACACTAATACACACTGAACACACTAATACACACTAATACACCACTAATACACACTAATTACACACTAATACACACTAATACACACTAATACACATTAATACACACTAATACACACTGATACACACTAATACACACTAATACACACTAAATACACACTAATACACACTGATACACACTAATACACACTAATACACACTAATACACACTAATACACACTGATACACACTAATACACACTAATACACACTGATACACACTAATACACACTAATACACACTAATACACACTAATACACATTAATACACACTAATACACATTAATACACACTGATACACATTAATACACACTAATACACATTAATACACACTAATACACACTGATACACACTAATACACACTAATACACACTAATACACACTAATACACACTGATACACACTAATACACACTAATACACACTAATACACACTAATACACACTGATACACACTAATACACACTAATACACACTAATACACATTAATACACACTGATACACACTAATACACACTAATACACACTGATACACACTAATACACACTAATACACACTAATACACACTAATACACATTAATACACACTAATACACATTAATACACACTAATACACACTGATACACACTAATACACACTAATACACACTAATACACACTGATACACACTAATACACACTAATACACACTAATACACACTGATACACACTAATACACACTAATACACACTAATACACACTGATACACACTAATACACACTAATACACACTAATACACACTAATACACACTGATACACACTAATACACACTAATACACACTAATACACATTAATACACACTGATACACACTAATACACACTAATACACACTATACACACTAATACACACTAATACACACTAATACACACTAATACACATTAATACACACTAATACACATTAATACACACTGATACACACTGATACACACTAATACACACTAATTACACACTAATACACATTAATACACACTAATACACATTAATACACACTAATACACACTGATACACACTAATACACACTAATACACATTAATACACACTAATACACTTAATACACACTAATACACATTAATACACACTGATACACATTAATACACACTAATACACATTAATACACACTAATACACACTGATACACACTAATACACACTAATACACACTAATACACACTAATACACACTGATACACACTAATACACACTAATACACACTAATACACACTGATACACACTAATACACACTAATACACACTAATACACATTAATACACACTGATACACATTAATACACACTAATACACACTAATACACACTGATACACACTAATACACACTAATACACACTAATACACACTAATACACACTAATACACACTAATACACACTAATACACACTAATACACATTAATACACACTAATACACATAATACAAAACACACTAATACACATTAATACACACTAATACACACTAATACACACTAATACACACTAATACACATTAATACACACTAATACACACTGATACACACTAATACACACTAATACACACTAATACACACTAATACACATTAATACACACTGATACACATTAATACACACTAATACACACTAATACACACTGATACACACTAATACACACTAATACACACTGATACACACTAATACACACTGATACACACTAATACACACTAATACACACTAATACATACTAATACACACTGATACACATTAATACACACTAATACACACTAATACACACTGATACACACTAATACACACTAATACACACTAATACACACTAATACACATTAATACACACTAATACACATTAATACACACTGATACACATTAATACACACTAATACACATTAATACACACTAATACACACTGATACACACTAATACACACTAATACACATTAATACACACTAATACACATTAATACACACTAATACACACTGATACACACTAATACACACTAATACACACTAATACACATTAATACACACTGATACACATTAATACACACTAATACACACTGATACACACTAATACACACTAATACACATTAATACACACTAATACACATTAATACACACTGATACACACTGATACACACTAATACACACTAATACACACTAATACACATTAATACACACTGATACACATTAATACACACTGATACACACTAATACACACTAATACACACTAATACACATTAATACACACTAATACACATTAATACACATTAATACACATTAATACACACTAATACACACTAATACACATTAATACACACTGATACACATTAATACACACTAATACACATTAATACACACTAATACACATTAATACACACTAATACACATTAATACACACTGATACACATTAATACACACTGATACACATTAATACACACTAATACACACTAATACACACTAATACACACTAATACACATTAATACACACTGATACACATTAATACACACTAATACACACTAATACACACTAATACACACTAATACACATTAATACACACTGATACACATTAATACACACTAATACACATTAATACACACTAATACACATTAATACACACTAATACACATTAATACACATTAATACACATTAATACACACTAATACACATTAATACACACTAATACACATTAATACACACTAATACACATTAATACACACTAATACACATTAATACACACTGATACACATTAATACACATTAATACACATTAATACACACTGATACACATTAATACACACTAATACACATTAATACACACTAATACACACTAATACACATTAATACACACTAATACACATTAATACACACTAATACACATTAATACACACTAATACACATTAATACACATTAATACACATTAATACACACTAATACACATTAATACACACTAATACACATTAATACACACTGATACACATTAATACACACTAATACACATTAATACACACTAATACACATTAATACACACTGATACACATTAATACACATTAATACACATTAATACACACTGATACACATTAATACACACTAATACACATTAATACACACTAATACACATTAATACACACTAATACACATTAATACACACTAATACACATTAATACACACTGATACACATTAATACACACTAATACACATTAATACACACTAATACACATTAATACACACTAATACACATTAATACACACTGATACACATTAATACACACTAATACACATTAATACACACTAATACACATTAATACACACTGATACACACCTATTAATACACACTAAACACATTAATACACATGATACACATTAATACACACTAATACACATTAATACACACTAATACAATAATACACACTAATACACATTAATACACACTGATACACATTAATACACACTAATACACATATAATACACACTAATACACATTAATACCACACTTGATACACAATTAATACACATTAATACACATTAATACACACTGATACACATTAATACACACTAATACACATTAATACACACTAATACACATTAATACACACTAATACACATTAATACACACTAATACACATTAATACACACTAATACACATTAATACACACTAATACACATTAATAACACACTAATACACATTAATACACACTGATACACATTAATAACAACACTAATACACATTAATACACACTAATACACATTAATACACACTGATACACATTAATACACATTAATACACACTAATACACATTAATACACACTGATACACATTAATACACACTAATACACATTAATACACATTAATACACACTAATACACATTAATACACACTAATACACATTAATACACACTAATACACATTAATACACACTGATACACATTAA
Organism: Silurus lanzhouensis; assembly: GCA_039877035.1. Lineage (NCBI taxonomy): Eukaryota > Metazoa > Chordata > Actinopteri > Siluriformes > Siluridae > Silurus > Silurus lanzhouensis. The sequence goes on from JBCEWE010000060.1 coordinate 134,830, forward strand.
TACACACTAATACACATTAATACACACTAATACACATTAATACACACTAATACACATTAATACACACTAATACACATTAATACACACTAATACACATTAATACACACTAATACACATTAATACACACTAATACACATTAATACACACTAATACACATTAATACACACTAATACACATTAATACACACTAATACACATTAATACACACTAATACACATTAATACACACTAATACACATTAATACACACTAATACACATTAATACACACTGATACACATTAATACACACTAATACACATTAATACACACTAATACACATTAATACACACTAATACACATTAATACACACTGATACACATTAATACACACTAATACACATTAATACACACTAATACACATTAATACAACTGATACACACTAATACACACTATACACATTAATACACACTAATACACACTAATACACATTAATACACACTAATACACATTAATACACATAATACACACTAATACACACTAATACACATAATACACACTAATACAACACTAATACACATTAATTACACACTAATACACATTAATACACACTGATACACATTAATACACACTAATACACATAATACACATTAATACACACTAATACACATTAATACACACTAATACACATTAATACACACTGATACACATTAATACACATTAATACACACTGATACACATTAATACACACTAATACACACTAATACACACTAATACACATTAATACACACTAATACACACTAATACACATTAATACACACTAATACACATTAATACACACTGATACACATTAATACACACTAATACACACTAATACACATTAATACACACTGATACACATTAATACACACTAATACACACTAATACACATTAATACACACTGATACACATTCATACACACTAATACACACTAATACACATTAATACACACTAATACACATTAATACACACTGATACACATTAATACACACTAATACACACTAATACACATTAATACACACTGATACACATTCATACACACTAATACACACTAATACACATTAATACACACTAATACACATTAATACACACTAATACACATTAATACACACTGATACACATTAATACACACTAATACACACTAATACACATTAATACACACTGATACACATTCATACACACTAATACACACTAATACACATTAATACACACTAATACACATTAATACACACTAATACACATTAATACACACTGATACACATTAATACACACTAATACACACTAATACACATTAATACACACTGATACACATTCATACACACTAATACACACTAATACACATTAATACACACTAATACACATTAATACACACTAATACACACTAATACACATTAATACACACTGATACACACTAATACACACTAATACACACTAATACACATTAATACACACTGATACACATTAATACACACTAATACACACTAATACACACTAATACACATTAATACACACTGATACACATTAATACACACTAATACACATTAATACACACTAATACACATTAATACACACTAATACACACTAATACACATTAATACACACTGATACACACTAATACACACTAATACACACTAATACACATTAATACACACTGATACACATTAATACACACTAATACACACTAATACACACTAATACACACTAATACACATTAATACACACTAATACACATTCATACACACTGATACACACTAATACACATTAATACACACTGATACACATTCATACACACTAATACACACTAATACACACTGATACACACTAATACACATTCATACACACTGATACACACTAATACACACTAATACACACTGATACACACTAATACACACTAATACACACTGATACACATTCATACACACTAATACACACTGATACACACTAATACACACTAATACACACTGATACACACTAATACACACTAATACACACTAATACACACTGATACACACTAATACACACTGATACACACTAATACACACTGATACACACTGATACGCATTCATACACACTGATACACACTAATACACACTAATACACACTGATACACACTAATACACACTAATACACACTAATACACACTGATACACACGAATACACACTAATACACACTGATACACATTCATACACACTAATACACACTAATACACACTGATACACATTCATACACACTAATACACACTGATACACACTAATACACACTAATACACACTGATACACACTAATACACACTAATACACACTAATACACACTGATACACACTAATACACACTGATACACACTAATACACACTAATACACACTGATACACATTCATACACACTGATACACACTAATACACACTAATACACACTGATACACACTAATACACACTAATACACACTAATACACACTGATACACACGAATACACACTAATACACACTGATACACATTCATACACACTAATACACACTAATACACATTAATACACACTGATACACATTCATACACACTAATACACACTAATACACACTGATACACACTAATACACATTCATACACACTGATACACACTAATACACACTAATACACACTGATACACATTAATACACACTAATACACACTGATACACATTAATACACACTAATACACACTAATACACATTCATACACACTAATACACACTGATACACACTAATACACACTAATACACACTAATACACACTAATACACACTGATACACATTCATACACACTAATACACACTGATACACACTAATACACACTAATACACACTGATACACACTAATACACACTAATACACACTAATACACACTGATACACATTCATACACACTAATACACACTGATACACACTAATACACACTAATACACACTGATACACACTAATACACACTAATACACACTAATACACACTGATACACACTGATACACACTAATACACACTAATACACACTGATACACATTCATACATACTAATACACACTGATACACACTAATACACACTAATACACACTGATACACACTAATACACACTAATACACACTAATACACACTGATACACACTAATACACACTAATACACACTGATACACATTCATACACACTAATACACACTGATACACACTAATACACACTAATACACACTGATACACATTCATACACACTAATACACACTGATACACACTAATACACACTAATACACACTGATACACACTAATACACACTAATACACACTAATACACACTGATACACATTAATACACACTAATACACACTGATACACATTCATACACACTAATACACACTGATACACACTAATACACACTAATACACACTGATACACACTAATACACACTAATACACACTAATACACACTGATACACACTGATACACATTCATCCACACTAATACACACTGATACACACTAATACACACTAACACACACTAATACACACTAATACACAATGATACACGCTAATACACACTAATACACACTGATACACATTCATACACACTAATAGACACTGATACACACTAATACACACTGATACACATTCATACACACTAATACACACTAATACACACTGATACACATTCATACACACTAATACACACTAATACACACTAAAACACACTGATACACATTAATACACACTGATACACAATGATACACATTAATACACACGGATACACACTATTACACACTGATACACACTAATACACACTAATACACACTGATACACGCTAATACACACTAATACACACTGATACACATTCATACACACTAATACACACTAATACACACTGATACACGCTAATACACTTTAATACACATTGATACACTCTAATACACACTGATACACATTCATACACACTAATACACACTAATACACACTGATACACGCTAATACACACTAATACACGCTAATACACACTAATACACACTGATACACACTAATACACACTAATACACACTGATACACGCTAATACACACTAATACACACTGATACACATTCATACACACTAATAGACACTGATACACACTAATACACACTAATACACACTGATACACATTCATACACACTAATACACACTAATACACACTAAAACACACTGATACACATTAATACACACTGATACACAATGATACACATTAGTACACACGGATACACACTAATACACACTGATACAAATTCATACACACTGATACACATTCATACACACTAATACACAGTAATACACACTGATACACATTAATACACACTGATACACATTCATACACACTAATACACACTGATACACATTCATACACTCTAATACACACTGGTACACACTAAAACACACTAATACACATTTATACACACTAATACACACTGATACACACTAATACACACTAATACACACGGATACACATTAATACACACTGATACACACTAATACACACTGATACACATTCATACACACTAATACACACTGATACACATTCATACACACTAATACACACTGATACACATTCATACACACTAATACACACTGGGACACACTAATACACATGTATACACACTAATACACACTGATACACACTAATACACACTAATACACACGGATACACATTAATACACACTGATACACACTAATACACACGGATACACATTAATACACACTGATACACATTCATACACACTAATACACACTGATACACATTAATACACACTAATACACACTGATACACATTCATACACACGGATACACATTAATACACACTGATACACACTAATACACATTCATACACACTAATACACACTGATACACATTCATACACACTAATACACACTGATACACACTAATACACACTAATACACACTAATACACACTTATACACATTCATACACACTAATACACACTAATACACACTAATACACAATGATACACATTCATACACACTAATACACAATGATACACGTTCATACACACTAATACACACTAATACACACTAATACACACTAATACACACTATTACACAATGATACACATTCATACACACTAATACACAATGATACACGTTCATACACACTAATACACAATAATACACACTAATACACACTAATACACACTAATACACAATGATACACGTTCATACACACTAATACACACTAATACACACTAATACACACTAAAACACACTTATACACACTAATACACACTAATACACAATGATACACATTCATACACACTAATACACAATGATACACGTTCATACACACTAATACACACTAATGCACACTAATACACACTGATACACATTCATACACATTAATACACACTGATACACATTAATACACACTAATACACACTAATACACACTAATACACACTGATACACATTCGTACACACTAATACACACTAATACACACTGATACACATTCATACACACTAATACACACTGATACACACTACTACACACTAATACACATTCTTACACACTAATACACACTAATACACACTGATACACACTAATACACACTAATGCACACTAATACACACTGATACACACTAATACACACTAATACACACTAATACACACTGATACTCATTTATACACAAAATACACACTAATACACACTGATACACACTAATACACACTAATACACACTGATACACATTCATACACACTAATACACACTGATACACACTGATACACATTAATACACACGGATACACATTAATACACACTGATACACACTAATACACACTGATACACACTAATACACACTGATGCACATTAATACACACTGATACACACTGATACACATTGATACACAGTAATACACACTGATACACACTAATACACACTTCTTCTTCTTCTTCTTTCGGCTGCTCCCATTAGGGGTCGCCACAGCGGATCATCCGTCTCCATACCACCCTGTCCTCTACATCTGCCTCTTTTACACCAACTACCTGCATGTCTTCCCTCACCACATCCATGAACCTCCTTCTTGGCCTTCCTCTTTTCCTCCTACCTGGTGGCTCCATCTTCAGCATTCTTCTACCAATATAATTCATGTCCCTCCTCTGCACATGTCCAAACCATCTCAATCTCGCCTCCCTCACCTTGTCACCAAAACATCCTACATGCGCTGTCCCTCTAATGAACTCATTTCTAATCTTATCCATCCTCGTCACTCCCAACGAAAACCTCAACATCTTCAGCTCTGCTACCTCCAGCTCCACCTCCTGTCTTTTACTCAATGCCACTGTCTCTAAACCATACAACATCGCAGGTCTCACCACAGTCCTATAAACTTTTCCTTTCAATTTTGCAGATACCCTACTATCACAAATCACTCCTGTCACTCTTCTCCACCCACTCCACCCTGCCTGCACTCTTTTCTTCACTTCTCTAACACACTCTCCATTACTTTGCACTGTTGACCCCAGGTACCTGAATTCCTCCACCTTCTGAAGCTCTTCTCCCTGCAACCGCACCACTCCACTGCCCTCCCTCTCATTCACACACATGTATTCTGTCTTACTCCTACTGAGTTTCATTCCCCTTCTCTCCAGCGCATATCTCCACCTCTCCAGGCTCTTCTCAACCTGCTCCCTACTCTCACAACAAATCACAATATCATCCGCAAACAACATAGTCCAGGGAGACTCCTGTCTGACCTCGTCCGTCAACCTGTCCATCACCACTGCAAACAGGAAAGGGCTCAGGGCCGATCCTTGATGCAGTCCAACCTTCACTCTAAACCAGTCTGTCGTACCTACTGCACACTTCACTGCCGTCACACTGTCCTCATACATGTCCTGCACCACCCTCACATACTTCTCTGACACACCTGACTTCCTCATACAATACCACAACTCCTCTCTTGGCACCCTGTCGTACGCCTTCTCTAAATCCACAAATACACAATGCAATTCCTTCTGTCCTTCTCTATACTTCTCCATCAACATTCTCAAAGCAAATAAGGCATCTGTGGTGCTCTTCCTCGGCATGAAACCATACTGTTGCTCACAGATGGTCACCTCTTCTCTCAGCCTGGCTTCCACTACTCTTTCCCATAACTTCATGGTGTGACTGATCAACTTAATACCCCTGTAGTTACTGCAGGTCTGCACATCTCCTTTATGCTTAAAGATCGGTACCAGCACACTTCTTCTCCAATTCTCAGGCATCTATTCACCTTCCAAAATCCTGTTAAACAATCTGGTCAAAAACTCCACTGCCATCTCTCCTAAACATCTCCACGCTTCTACCGGTATGTCATCTGGTCCAACCGACTTTCCACTCTTCATCCTCTTAATCGCTGCTCTCACTTCCTCCTTACTAATCCTATCTACATCCTGCTTCACCAACTCCACATCATCCAACCTTCTCTCTCTCTGATTTTCCTCATTCATCAGCTGTTTAAAATATCCTTGTACTCCTGCCTACTTTTCTCATCACTCTGTCTATCCCACTTCTGTTTTGCCAACCTCTTTCTCCTTATGCTCTCCTGCACTTCCTCATTCCACCACCACGTCTCCTTGTCTTCCTTTCTATTTCCAGATGTCACACCAAGTACTTTTCTAGCTGCCTCCCTCATCACTCCTGCAGTAGTTGCCCAATCATCCAACACCTCCTTAACACCACTGAGCCTCTCTCTGACCTCTTCCCTGAACCTCACACTACACTCTTCCTCCTTCAGTTTCCACCATCTTATTCTTCTTTCAGTCCTCACTCTCCTCCTCTTCTTCTTCGCCTCCAAAACCATCCTACAGACCACCATCCTATGCTGTCTAGCTACGCTGTCCCCTGCCAACACCTTACAGTCGCCAATCTCCTTCAGGTTGCATCTCCTGCATAGCACATAGTCCACCTGTGTGCACCTTCCTCCACTCTTATACGTCACCCTATGATCCTCCTTCTTCTTAAAATACGTGTTCACCACTGCCATTTCCATCCTTTTAGCAAAATCTACCACCATCTGCCCTTCCACAAATTTTTTCCTTAAAACCATACCTACCCATCACCTCCTCATCACCTCTGTTCCTTTCACCTACATGCCCATTAAAGTCCGCCCCAATCACCAACCGTTCTTTCCTAGGTACACCATCTACCACTTCATCTAATTCACTCCAGAATCTTTCCTTCTCCTCCATCTCACAGCCAACTTGTGGAGCATAGGCACTGATGACATTTATCATCATCCCTTCAACTTCCACCTTCACGATCATCACCCTATCAGAAACTCTCTTCACCTCCACTACACTCTTACTGTACTCTTCCTTCAGAATCACCCCTACACCATTTCTCTTCCCATCCACACCATGATAAAACAGTTTAAATCCACCTCCAATGTTCCTGGCCTTACTCCCTTTCCACTTGGTCTCCTGAACACACAGCATATCTACCCTTCTCCTCTCCATCATATCAGCTACTTCTCTTCCTTTACCCGTCATAGTACCAACATTTAAAGTACCAACCCGAACCTCCACTCTCCTACACTGCTCCTTTCCCTGCCGTCTCTGTAGACGTCTTCCTCCTCTCCTTCTCCTCCTTCAGCCAACAGTAGCCCAATTTCCACCGGTACCCTGTCGGCTAACGATACCTGTGGCGGTCGTTGTTAACCCGGGCCTCGACCGATCCGGTATGAAATTCTCATTTGTGATCCGCATATTTGATTTGGCACATGTTTTACGCTGGATGCCCTTCCTAACGCAACCCTCCCCATTTACCCGGGCTTGGGACCGGCACTAAGAATGCACTGGCTTGTGCCTCCCTAATGGCTGGGTTGCACTAATACACACTAATACACAGTGATACACATTCATACACACTAATACACACTGATACACACTAATACACACTGATACACACTAATACACACGGATACACATTAATACACACTGATACACATTCATACACACTGATACACATTCATACACACTAATACACATTCATACACACTAATACACACTAATACACACAGATACACACTAATACACACTGATACACATTAATACACACTGATACACATTAATACACACTGATACACATTAATACACACTGATACACACTCATACACACTGATACACATTCATACACACTAATACACACTGATACACATTAATACACACTGATACACACTAATACACACTGATACACATTAATACACACTGATACACATTAATACACACTGATACACATTCATACACACTGATACACATTCATACACACTAATACACACTGATACACATTAATACACACTGATACACATTCATACACACTAATACACACTAATACACACTGATACACATTAATACACACTGATACACATTGATACACACTAATACACACTGATACACATTCATACACACTAATACACACTGATACACATTAATACACACTGATACACATTGATACACACTAATACACACTCATACACACTAATACACATTAATACACATTGATACACACTAATACACACTGATACACATTCATACACACTAATACACACTAATACACACTGATACACATTAATACACACTGATACACATTGATACACACTAATACACACTCATACACACTGATACACATTAATACAAACTGATACACACTGATACACATTGATACACAGTAATACACACTGATACACACTAATACACACTAATACACACTGAAACACATTCATACACACTAATACACACTAATACACACTAATACACACTGATACACATTAACCCACACGGATACACACTAATACACACTGATACACATTCATAACACTGATACACATTCATACACACTGATACACATTAATACACAGATACACACTAATAAACACTGATACACATTAATACACATGGATACACATTAATACACACTGATACACATTGATACATACGGATACACATTAATACACACTGATACACATTAATACACACTGATACACATTGATACATACGGATACACATTAATACACACTGATACACATTAATACACACTGATACACATTAATACACACTGATACACATTGATACATACGGATACACATTAATACACACTGATACACATTAATACACACTGATACACATTAATACACACTGATACACATTAATACACACTGATACACATTAATACACACAGATCCACATTCATACACACTGATACAGACTGATACACATTAATACACACTCATACACACTGATGCACACTAATACACACTGATACACATTCATACACACTAATACACACTAAAGCACACTAATACACACTGATACACACTGATACACATTCATACACACTGATACACACTAATGCACACTAATACACACTGATACACATTATACAACTAATACCACTGATACACACTAATACACACTAATACACACTGATACACATTCATACACACTGATACACACTAATACACACTAATACACACTGATACACATTACACACGGATACACATTAATATACACTGATACACATTCATACACACTGATACACATTCATACACACTATACACATTAATACACAGATACACACTAATACACACTACACACTTGATACACACTGATTAACACATATACACATTATACACAATACACACTGATACACATTCATACACACTATACACACTGATACACACTAATACACACTAATACACACTGATACACACTAATACACACTAATACACACTGATACACATAACACGGATACACTAATACACTGATACACATTCATACACACTGATACACACATACACTAAACACTAATACACAGATACACACTAATACACACTGATACACATTGATACACACTCATACACATTAATACATACGATACACACATACACGCTAATACACACTGATACACATTCATACACACTAATACACACTGATACACACTAATACACACTAATACACACTGATACACATACACCCCACACGGATACACATTAAACACACGGATACACATTCATAACACTGATACACATTCATACACTATACACTAATACACATTAATACACAGATACATAATACACACTGATACACATTGATAACACTTACACATGATACACACATACACTTATACACACTGATACACATTCATACACACTAATACACACTGATACACACTATACACACTAATACACACTAATACACATTATACACACGGATACACATTCATACACACTAATACACACTGATACACACAATACACACTAATACACACTAAACACACTAATACACACTGATACACACTAATACACACTAATACACACTAACATTAATACACACGGATAACATTCATACACACTGATACACATTGATACACACTGAACAAATACACACTATACACATTAAACACACGGATACACATTCATACACACTTATACACCTGATACACACTAATACACATTAATACACACATACATATTCATACACACTATACACACTATAACACTAATACACACTAAACACACTATACACAATACACATTAATACACACTGATACACATTAATACACAACTATACACACTATACCCACTAATACACACTAATACACACTAATACACACTAATACACACTGATACAAACTAATACACACTAATACACACTAATACACATTAATACACACGGATACACATTCATACACACTAATACACACTGATACACATTCATACACACTAATACACACTAATACACACTGATACACATTAATACACATTAATACACACTGATACACATTCATACACACTGATACACATTCATACACACTGATACACATTGATACACACTCATACACACTAATACACACTGATACACACTGATACACATTCATACACACTAATACACACTGATACACATTCATACACACTAATACACACTGATACACACTAATACACACTAATACACACTGATACACACTGATACACATTTATACACACTGATACACACTAATACACACTAAAACACACTGATACACACTAATACACACTGATACACATTCATACACACTCATACACACTGATGCACACTAATACACACTGATACACATTCATACACACTAATACACACTAAAGCACACTAATACACACTGATACACACTGATACACATTCATACACACTGATACACACTAATGCACACTAATACACACTGATACACATTTATACACACTAATACACACTGATACACACTAATACACACTAATACACACTGATACACATTCATACACACTGATACACACTAATACACACTAATACACACTGATACACATTAACCCACACGGATACACATTAATATACACTGATACACATTCATACACACTGATACACATTCATACACACTAATACACATTAATACACAGATACACACTAATACACACTGATACACATTGATACACACTCATACACATTAATACATACGGATACACATTCATACACACTAATACACACTGATACACATTCATACACACTAATACACACTGATACACACTAATACACACTAATACACACTGATACACATTAACCCACACGGATACACATTAATATACACTGATACACATTCATACACACTGATACACATTCATACACACTAATACACATTAATACACAGATACACACTAATACACACTGATACACATTGATACACACTGATACACATTGATACACACTGATACACATTCATACACACGGATACACATTCATACACACTAATACACACTGATACACACTAATACACACTAATACACACTAATACACATTAATACACACGGATACACATTCATACACACTAATACACACTGATACACACTAATACACACTAATACACACTAATACACACTAATACACACTGATACACACTAATACACACTAATACACACTAATACACATTAATACACACGGATACACATTCATACACACTGATACACATTGATACACACTGATACAAATTGATACACACTGATACACATTAATACATACGGATACACATTCATACACACTTATACACACTGATACACACTAATACACATTAATACACACGGATACACATTCATACACACTAATACACACTGATACACACTAATACACACTAATACACACTAATACACACTAATACACATTAATACACACGGATACACATTCATACACACTAATACACATTAATACACACGGATACACATTCATACACACTAATACACACTGATACACACTAATACACACTAATACACACTAATACACACTAATACACACTAATACACACTGATACAAACTAATACACACTAATACACACTAATACACATTAATACACACGGATACACATTAATACACACTGATACACATTGATACACACTGATACAAATTGATACACACTGATACACATTAATACATACGGATACACATTCATACACAATTATACACACTGATACACATTCATTCACACGGATACACATTCATACACACTAATACACACTGATACACACTAATACACACTAATACACACTAATACACATTAATACACACGGATACACATTCATACACACTAATACACACTGATACACACTAATACACACTAATACACACTAATACACATTAATACACACGGATACACATTCATACACACTAATACACACTGATACACACTAATACACACTAATACACACTGATACACATTCATACACACTGATACACACTAATACACATTCATACACACTAATACACACTGATACACATTCATACACACTAATACACACTAATACACACTAATACACACTAAAACACACTAATACACACTAATACGCACTGATACACATTCATACACACTGATACACACTGATGCACACTAATACACACTGATACACATTCATACACATTCTACATACACACACCTAATACACACTAATATACTAACACTTATACACACTTAATTAGGCACACTAATACACATTACCTGATACACATTAATACACACTGATACACATTAATACACACTGATACACATTCATACACAGTGATACACACTAATACACACTAATACACACTGATACACATTCATACACACTAATACACACTGATACACATTCATACACACTAATACACACTAATACACACTAATACACACTAATACACACTGATACACACTGATACACATTCATACACAGTGATACACACTAATACACACTAATACACACTGATACACATTCATACACACTAATACACACTGATACACATTCATACACACTAATACACACTAATACACACTAATACACACTGATACACACTAATACACACTAATACACACTGATACACATTAATACACACTGATACACATTCATACACACTAATACACACTGATACACATTCATACACACTAATACACACTGATACACATTCATACACATTAATACACACGGATACACATTATTACACACTAATACACACTGGTACACATTAATACATACGGATACACATTAATACACACTAATACACACTAATACACACTGATACAAATTAATACACATTAATACACACTAATACACACTAATACACACTGATACACACTAATACGCATTGATAAACACGAATTATTTTCATCCTGCTGGTAACTTTTATCATGTTTATTTTATCATTTTATCGGGGCCACAATTTGTTAAAGTAGCCCTTAATTTTTTTCCATCATTCTTTTTATTAATATTATTATTATTATTACTATTTTAAATTATTGTGATGTCACGCTACTTATTTGTTATTCTTGTTACATCACACTGCTGTTTTTAATTGTAATGATGTCACTAAACTTTTTATTGATTGTGATGTCAGAATGCTATTTTTTTCTAATAATGTCAAAATGTTCTTCTGTGCTTGTGGTCACTTTTATGATGTAATTATTATTATTAAAATTATGATTTAAAATTATATTCGGATGATGTCTAAGAAATTATGAACATGTATTTTGTTACTTTTAACATATTCTAAATACTCTCTCTCTCTCTCTCTCTCTCTCTCTTTCTTTTTCATTGTGTTGTGGTATTGGATTTAACAAAACTTTAGGTTTTCATGTAAAAAAAAGCATATTGCAAATCACCAGCTGTAATGTTGAGACATACAGTCAGATATATTGTAAATATACATTAACAGTGAATCAGTGGATTGTTATCAGTTTGTCCTCCGGTGTAAAAACATGTCTCCAGTCTCACACATGAAACTCTTTATGGTAAACTGTTCCTGTTCCTGTTCCTGTTCCTCTGTACATTCTCCTACATGACCTTCTCTCTGAGTGTAATAATAGTCTATATAATAAATAACTCTACAGATCCTGCACTACATGCTGCTGTGAACTTTGGAAGTGTTTCTATGATCATAAGCCTCTCTTAATAGTAAAGCAGGAAACCTTTGTGCATGTGTGTGTGTGTGTGTGTGTGTGTGTGTGTGTGTGTGTGTGTGTCAGTGTGCCCTTTTGCTCCGCAGTAGCACATGTCCATATTTAGCCGTGTCTGATTGTCTCCAGCGGGGGATTGAATGCTTTCTGATGAAAGTTTGATCAAAGCTGATCTTCCTCCGTTTAGGTTCGAAGGGTGTGGAGAATCAAACACACACACACACACACACACACACACACACACGCGCGCGCGCGCGCACACGCACTACAAAGTTCACTATACACATCCTCACAAACACTTTTTAGAGTAAGGTGTGAATTTATTAACTGGATAAAAAATCATTTGTTTATTGGGCATGAAATTTACAGCTCAAAATCTGAAACCTTAAACCTGAATCTTAATGATCTCATTTTGCACCTGAAATATCACATTCTCACACCTGAATGATCTCATCCACGCACTAAAGTATCTAATTCCCACACTTTAAGTATCTCCTTTTCATACCCTAATTGTCTCATTCTGATAACCTTATTGTGGCATTTTAACACATTAACTACCTCGTTCTCACACCTAAATTATCTCATACACACTTCAAATATCTCATTCTCACACCTAAATTATCTCATATACACACCTAAAATATCTCCTTCTCACACCTGAATTATCTCATCCACACACCTCAAATATCTTCTTCTCACACCTAAATTATCTCATATACACACCTAAAATATCTCCTTCTCACACCTGAATTATCTCATACACACACCTAAAATATCTCCTTCTCACACCTGAATTATCTCATCCACACACCTAAAATATCTCCTTCTCACACCTGAATTATCTCATACACACCTCAAATATCTCATTCTCACACCTAAATTATCTCATATCGCACCTAAAATATCTCATTCTCACACCTGAATTATCTCATACACACCTAAAATATCTCATTCTCACACCTGAATTATCTCATACACACCTAAAATATCTCATTCTCACACCTGAATTATCTCATACACACCTAAAATATCTCATTCTCACACCTGAATTATCTCATACACAGCTCAAATATCTCATTCTCATGACTTTATGCACATTTATATACATTTCTGCACCATAATTATCTTGTAATTATCTAATTTCCTTCACCAAACGTGCCTCTTTAAAGTGGTTTAATGATCTTGTGCATGTTGTCTCATTCTCATGGCATGTTTATCTCATACTCAGTAATACATCAAAGACACTACATTATTTCATTCACTTAACATCAATACCGTGGCTTCATTTTGCTAAGATGTTTGACTTCTGATCAGAAGGTTGTGAGTTTAAATCCCAGCACCAGTTAACTGCCACTGCTGTGCCCTTGAGCAAGGCCCCTAACCCTCAACTGATTAATTGCATGTAATCTGCTATCTGCCAAAAATGCAGAAATGTAAATGAACAGGAAATGATGACCAAATATGGAACATGGAACACGAAAAGGGTCAAAACTTCTACCTCAACACACCTCATAGAGGAAACAGGTGTAAGTCGTTTTATAGGAGGTTGTGTTTCAGTAAAATATGCGGAGTGATGAAGAAAAAGGAGTGTGTGTGTGTGTGTGTGTGTGTGTGTGTGTGTGTGTGTGTGTGTGTGTGTGTGTGTGTGTGTGTGTGTGTGTGTGTGTGTGTGTGTGTTTAAGTAAAAAATGTCTGTTTGCCCATTTTGGAGTGTGTGAAGCCGATTTGCACGGTGTGTGTGTGTGTGTGTGTGTGTGTGTGTGTGTGTGTGTGTGTGTGTGTGTGTGTGTGTGTGTGTGTGTGTGTGTCTAATTCCCCCTAATCAGCTTGAGTGGCCACTCCTCCCCCTATTCACTGTTCGAGTGTGCGTAGCGTGTTAACTCACTTGTTTAAAAGGTCAAAGGTCACAATGTGTGAAAAAGAGGCTAAGACATCGGGCGTTAATGAGCGAATCAATAATGCACACACACACAAACATACATGAAGACACACACACACACACACACACACACACACACACACACACACACACACACACACACACACACACACACATACATGCAGACACACACACACACACACATACATGCAGACACAACTGTGAGAGAAGGCAGGGCTAAATGGGAACAGGAAGTAAAATATTTAGAGCTGTAACAAACACACACACACACACACACACACACACACACACACACACACACACACACAAACATTTTAATGGACATTTAACATTTAACACAAGCCATAAACTAACGGCTAATTGCAGGGAAGCCTAATTAAAAAAGTTTTTATTGTCACAGCGCCCGAGATAAATTAAGTAATTAGCTAACGTTAATGAAAAAGACCCTTGTGTGTGTGTGTGTGTGTGTGTGTGTGTGTGTGTGTGTGTGTGTGTGTGTGTGTGTGTGTGCTTGGAATTATGGATCCTTTCATTAAAAAGCAATTTAACCTCCAGATGATCCCTATTATTGACAAACACGTGGTCGTGTCCCGAATCACTTCCTTTTTGTCCGTGCAGGTTCATTGTTTACACGAAAACCGGCATGTAGCACACAATCAACCTCTAATAGTCCAATCTCTTTATTTATTTAATTATTTACACTGGGTGGCCAAAATTAATGGGACACCCGGCTTGTCCGCTCATATGTGGTTCTTCCTCAAATTGTTACCACAAACTGGGAGGCATAAAAATTGTATTTGATGTTTTTGGATGCAGGAGCATGAAATTTTCCCTCCACTTAAACAAGGAGACCCAAAACCTGATCCAACATTGCAATGCCCCTGTGCACAAAGCTGGCTCCATAAAGATCTGCTTTCCATGAGTTGTAAGTGTGTGAAAGATCTCCTGCTGTAGAGCTCCAACCTACTGAACTATTGAATCTGAATGCTGACTGCACCCCAGGCTTCCTCACCTTCTCACGTACATCAGTACCTGACTTTACTAACACCTTTTGGGCTGAATTAATCACCACAAACCTTCACAAAATCTAGTGGAACATCTTCCCAGAAGAGTGAAGGTTATTATACCAGCAAATGGAAACTAAATGTGGATTGGGACATTCAGTAAGAAGGTGGGTCAGGTAAACTTTTGGGCTCTATAGTAAAAATAATTGAGTGAATGATGCAGGGAAATGAACTGGTGTTAGTATGGAAATGTTTTGTGAAGTGAGTAGAAACAGCTTTCCGGTGGTTCTGCTCAGAAACACCACGGCTGAAGCAGCACGTCAAGGCTGCTGTGGGAAATCGTAAAAATCGACAAACGTCGTAAAAAACTAAGGACTAGATTAAGTCCAGTGCCTTGAGCGATACTTTGCGGCGTTTTCATTTCCTTTATTTGTCCACCAGGAGCTTCATGTTTCTCAAACAAAGATCTAGCTCACTGGTGCGTGATGGTTTGCCCCAGCGAGAGAGGGGTAAAGGTGTACATCACATCTACACACACGTTTTTGAGACTGCAGTAATGTGTAATAAAGTGCACGTCGGTGCAGAGTGATGTGTAGCGTACAACACGAGTGTGCTGCAGTCAGGTCTGCTCTCTGATTGGTCGAGAAAAGTGTTGATTCGTTTGTATAACTGCACTTCCTGTTTTGTTTACACTGGGAGTCTTCGCTCTCAGTGCTCTGTAACACATGCATTCGATTCTGTCTTAATACGTTTTTACACGTTTACGTGTGTACATTAAATTGCCTGAGACGAAAAAAACACAAAGGAATCAATTAAATAAATCAAAATAACGAGTCTGTTTTTTATAAAAAAACATTTCACAGGTTAAATAATTAAAATATAAGTTTTTTATGTGACATTGACTGTAGACTGTAGAAAAAAACATTGTTTTGTGTTGTTATAAAGACTATAATCACACTCTTAATGTCACGCAAATGAGGATGTGGTTCCTCTTTTGAGTCTGGGTTCTTCAACGTTTCTTCCTCATTCATCTAAAGGAGTTTTTCCTTCACCACAGTCGCCCCCAGACTTCATCATCAGGGATCAACACACATCATTCACTTTAATTCTTAAATTCTGTAAAGCTGCTCTGAGACAATGTCCTTTAAAAACACTACAGAAATCAACTCGGACATTTCCTGATAAAACGCTGCTTCAGTCTCGATCTAACATTTGAAAGTTTATTAAAGGGATTGTAATTGATATTTTATGATATTATGCTTTTACATTTATTCAGAATCATGGCTCGTGTACAGAAATGTAATAAGTATAGACTTGTGTGGATTCGATTCTAATCTAATACACACACAACACTGCTCTCATTACAGCCGTGAGGAAACGCAGCCCCGAGCTCTGCATTCGGGCAGCGCACTCCAACCCCACTGTCTCATTCCACAAACCAGCGCCGTATTCCTCAATCCGACGTGTTCCAGCGCGATGAGCTGCTCTGCGTTAGCCTGCTAACGACTTACAAACTCAGACAACAGCGAGGGCTGGAATTTCTGCAACAGCACAGCGTTATCACAACTTTAGCACATCCCAAAGAAACAACAACACACAATCCAATAACACAAAACGAAACGCAAAACAAATAAAAAAAAAATGCAAAAACAAACACGAAACAAATCCTGAAAACGCAATACAAATAAAAAGATTTCAAAAAATAAACGTTTCTGAACATGCGAAATACAACCAAAACAAAAAACGAAATCCAAAAAACGATGAACAAATCCTGAAAATGTGAAACTAAATAAAAGATTTAAAAAATAAATAAATAAATAAATCCAAAAACAATGAACAAACCCTGAAAACGTGAAACAAATCCTGAAAACATGAAACAAATTTTAATCCGCAAAGGAAAAACAATTTCCAAAAATGTGAAACGTTACTGAACACGCAAAATAGAATTCGAAAATGCAAAACACATCATATAAAAGTGTTTTGGAAGAACGAAGTTTTAAATTTTGTTTCTTGTCAGAGAAATAAACAATTTTAATGCAAGCAGAAAAACAATCAACTTCATGGCGATAAAAGTAACTCGGCCTCATCACCCTGTTGTTGATTATTTTAATGGAAACACAGAGTACCGTGTGTGTGTGTGTGTGTGTGTGTGTGTGTGTGTGTGTGTGTGTGTGTGTGTGTGTGTGTGTGTGTGTGTGTGTGTGTTTAACTATAAGAACCTGAACCAAACGGAAAAAAGAAACAAACAAATCGTTTATTCGAAATGATCAAATGATCAAACCATCAAATCGTCTCGATCTCGTCTCCTCTGAACTCCACCTGAACCCCGAGCCGCCTGATCCGTCGCTCCGTCATCCCTGTCGTGTAACAGGTCAGGAATGAGAAGCAAAACGCTTGGGTTAAAACAGAAAGTCAATGAACACGTGCTTTATAGAGCTGCATGTCGGCGTGTTCGCAGTCGCTCGGCGTCGTACGCATGAATCATAGCGCAGCGCTGGGAAAAAGCAGAGCACCGTTATTGGGTTAGCGTGGATCCGTCCTGAACCGGCGCGTAGCCACGTATCCAGTCCATTAATCCAAACCTGATATTTTTTTAATTCTCTTTAAAAATTCGATGCTTTTAAAACCGCAGCGTCCTGACATCCATTTTTACATCGACTTTCACCGAATTCTGGTTTTTCCCCCCCCGTTATAAATACGTTAAAGGTAAAGAGATTTAAGAAAGAGAGGAAAAAAAGGGCCGCATTTGCAAGACAATTAAATAAAGTCCAAAGTGGAATGGCCTTCCAAGCACCGGGGCCATTTGGACAGAATTCCCCAAATGACATCATCATAGAGAGAGAGAGAGAGAGAGAGAGAGAGCGAGCGAGAGAAACAGATGGACAGAGGGACAGAGGGAGAGAGAGAGTAATTGAGTTACTGAGGCTACCTTCGTGCATGTCACTGAGGATTTCAGGAAAACCGAAGACGCTACGCTAATGCTAATTCTGACAAAGCTTATTAAAGATGCTACGCCCGTGCTAATGCTAATGCTAAGGCTGGCGGAGCGTCTCCACGGTCAAATGCACGCTGTCACTGCAGCTGTCCACACCTTTTGTGTGCTGAAGATGACAAGGACCCAGTGGCATGACAATTTAGAGAGTTTCACACACACACACACACACACACACACACACACACACTTTGGTATAGCAAGCACGAAAGTAAAAATTCAGCAATCGTTTTTTTATATATTCTGAACTAATAATAGAACAAATCGCCCTCCAAAAATATTGGCACCCTTCAGAAATTCTTATAGCGAATAAAATGTTATTTTTAGTTTTACAAAGCAATCTCTTTAATCAGCATTATGTCAACAAAAATATTTTTCCCCGTCTTTTTTAGGTACCATCAAGGCGAATTTCTAGCAGGTAGTCAAAATATTTCCCCAATTCCAAAACAGTTAAAGAAAAAACTCCCATAAACCCACATTTTATTCACAATAGAACATAGAAAACATATTAAATGTTTAAACTGAGGAAATGTTGAAATTTTATGGAAAAAAACATGGTCATTTGTAATTTGATGGCTGCAACACGTCTCTAAAAATTGGGGACATGGACAATTTTTCCCGCTGTGTAACATCACGTCTTCTGTTAACAACACTCTGTATATGTCTGGGAACTGAGGACACCAGTTGCTGAAGTTTTATGAGAAAAATGTTGCCTATATATGTCTGATACAGGATTCTAGATGCTCAACGGTCCTGGTTTTTGCTTCATGATGTGAAAATGTTTTCATTTGGACTCTTTTTTAAGTCATGCTGTTTTAATGCAATATTTGGTTTAGTATTGTCTTTCAGAAATATGCAAAAAATATACATTTTCTGAATGAAAGCATTTTTTTGGCTTTAAAATCTATATTTTCAGCAATAATAGAGCTTTTCCAAATGTGCAATCTGCACCCATACGTCATACAGGCTTTTAAAACAAACCCTAAAGATAAGACAGATGATCCCTCTCCTCTTTAGTCCAGAGGACTTGATGCTTATGGTTTCCAAACACATAAAACATTTTATTTGTCTGACGACAGAAAAACTTGTCTTAGTACATTTTAAATGAGTTTTGGTCCAGAGAAGATGTGTTTCTGGATCATTTTCACATGTGGCTTCTTCTATGCATGATAGAGATTTGACCTGTGTTTGTGGGTGACACGTGTGTTTACAGACAATAATTTCTGGAGGTGTTAATGAGCTCATGCAGTGACCCCTTTTGCACAGAGACTTTCTTTATACTCATTTGTGTTACTGACCTGTTGCTTATTAACCTCATTTGTTTCATAATGTTCCTTCAGCTTCTGTTACTTTTCAAGTAAGAACTACTTTTTCAGAATTCTGTTGCCCCGTCCCAACTTTTTTTTAGACGTGTTGCGGCCATCAAATTTAAAATGACCTTATTTTTTCCTTTAAGTATAAAATGTCCTCAAGTTCAAACATTTGATATGTTTTCTTTTTTCTATTGTGAATAAAATTAATGTGAGATTTGCAAATCATTCAATTCTGTTTTTATTTACATTTTAGGACTGAAAGAGAAAACAGGTATATAATCAAAGGCAATTATATATTTTTAGTCACATAATGTAGTCAGAACTCAAAACCAACCAAATGATGGATGATCTTCAGCTGAAGTTGTTCTCTCGCAACCATAGCGATTTTAAAAGACAGAGAGTGCTGTACATACCCGCATATACGCATCGCTTTGGTGTGGGTGATTGTTTTTGGAAAGAAAAACGTTTG
Source organism: Silurus lanzhouensis (assembly GCA_039877035.1). Lineage (NCBI taxonomy): Eukaryota > Metazoa > Chordata > Actinopteri > Siluriformes > Siluridae > Silurus > Silurus lanzhouensis. The sequence continues at coordinate 157,948 of JBCEWE010000060.1, forward strand.
AAACATGGCAGAGAACGTTTTAAAAAGAAAACACTGTTTTCGGATCTGTCAGAGTTCATGTGGATGCACCTTTAAAGCCTTCGAATCGTGGTGCTACCAGGGAGACGCCTATCAAGGCTGCAGCCTAGACTTTGGGATGCACTAACACACTTCTGCACCCACACTTACACACACTTACAAACACACACCTTCAGGAAGAGTCTTATTGATTGGAGCAGCTTTTAAAGAAGTGACCTTTAAGAAAAGGGCTCTGGTTTTCAGCGATAAATCCGGAAATCCCCAGCCATCTGTAGCCGAGCGGCGAGATCACCAAGTGGCCTTTGACCTTACAGCCTTGTGACAGGCGTGGAGTCAGGCATCACCGTAAACAGGGAGATGACACAGGGAAGAGATGGGGTTGTCTGGCCGTCTCCGTGGCGACAGGGGTCCTACCAACATGGCGATGGCAGCTTGAGCCGGTCGATGGACAGGAGACGGGTCCAGACGTCTGAGTGCGCAGATCATGTGTTTGTTTAGGCAGGGATAAGAGGGCGTGTCCTTGCAAATGTTCACTCCATTATACTGAGATAACATGTATGTTTGCTTACTTTGTAACAGTGTTGGTTCTAAAGTTAACACCATACCAGGAAAGGAGATGGTTTGTCGCCACGCTTCTGTTGTGCAGAACTCAAGATCTTCCACTCCAACCCTTGTAAAGCATATTTTTATGGAGCTGGCTTTGAGCTGGCATGGGGCAGTGTCGTGCTGAAACAGGTTTGAATCTCCTAGTTCAAGTTAAGGGACATTTTCAAAAGATATCCAATACAATTGCGGTACAACAGTTCGGGGAAGAACTACATATGGCGAGAAAGTCAGGTATCTGTCTAAAAAAAAGGAAATAAGATTTGATAAATAAAGAAAAATGATTCCTGAACCTGGTTTTCGTTAGCCAGTGTGTGTGGCTAACGGTCCTCACTGTTACTATTCTCAAATAATATTATAGTTTATCATTGTTAATAAATAAATGCAACCCGAATCGCCCAGAAAGTGACGAATCACAAAGGGAGAATATCTTCATTTCTGCTAACAAGTTTGAAACTGTTTCCTCCAATAAATATTAATTTGGTGTTATTGCGGTTTATTCGCACCACCCGTTCTTTCCTCTTGTTCGGCGTACGTTCGCGGCTACACTAATCTTCGTCGGCATCGTTAAGGGCTGTAGTTTATAAGCCCGTCCTTTAGAAGGGCAATTTAATAGAGTATCAATACAGCCACTTAATTGCACAATGACTATTGACGACGCCTTTAAACATCTCGCTGAAGTCACGGCTTACCTAATGGAGATGAGATTGGCCCACTTGCCACTATTCAGGGCATTAATTGAGTCGGCCATCGACAACCGGCCCGCTTGACCACAGTTCTGTTCGTACACATTCTCTCTCTCTCTTTGAGGATTGGACAAACAGAAATGTAATTAAATCAATTAACAGTGATTTTTACGTGCACCAAATGCAACTGCTCATGGGGGAGTGTGTTTTGGGGGGGGGGGGGGGGGGTTGTTTGGCCTAATTTTGTATCTTATGAACAAATATGCAGGATTCAATAGGAATGAAGCTAAACCAGAAGGAACCCAGAACATTGGGTTTCATGGATTTCTGATAACTAATTAAATCCGAGGTCTTTCGAGGCGATGTGAGCAAATATCCTCACACCTGCTGGTTACACAAGATGAGAAAACCACAACCTGATCAGCGCCGTTCCTAACTAATCACTGATCATCATGATAATCAAAACCTATTCACTAATCACAACTGTTCCTAACAATCACTAATCACAACTGTTCCTAACAATCACTAATCACCACTGTTCCCAACAATCACTAATCACCACTGTTCACAACAATCACTAATCACCACTGTTCACAACAATCACTAATCACCACTGTTACCAACAATCAATCACTAATCACAACTGCTCCTAACAATCACTAATCACAACTGTTCCTAACACTCACTAATCACCACTGTTCATAACAATCACTAATCACCACTGTTCCTAACACTCACTAATCACCACTGTTCATAACAATCACTAATCACCACTGTTCCTAACAATCACCAATCACCACTGTTCCTAACAATCACCAATCACCACTGTTCCTAACAATCACTAATCACCACTTTTCCTAACAATCACTAATCACCACTGTTCATAACAATCACTAATCACCACTGTTCCTAACACTCACTAATCACCACTGTTCCTAACAATCACTAATCACCACTTTTCCTAACAATCACTAATCACCACTGTTCATAACAATCACTAATCACCACTGTTCCTAATAAATCTGTGCAAAAGCTGCAAACATTTTACAGCAATGAATGTATCTCCGACTCACCAGTGGTTCCGTTAATCCTGACAGAAGGAAGAGTCAGGAGAGGCTCGGGTTTCAGGGCCACTGCGTTTACGGGAGACACTGACCACAGGAGCAGAAACCAACTGAGAGTCAGAGTTATAAATATATTTAAATAGAAATCCACTGACTCCAGCGTTCTCAAAAACCCCACCAGAAATCGTGTTGTAACTTCTGAACAAAATGTCGCTTGGAACCTGACGGTGGAATAAAAGTAGTAAATGGTTAAAGATTAAAGATTATTTAATAAAAATGTTTTATATTTTTCTCCAATATCTTAAAGTTTCATGACTTCTAACTGGCCAAAATAATGATAATAAAAAAAGATGCTACACATAAAATAAACTCAGATTAAAAAGACGTGATATTAGTAATGATGGTTGTGAGAGTATGTATAGTTTTCATATAGATGCCTACAGATGTATGTATGTATGTGTGTGTGTGTGTCATTGTGTGTGTCAGTGTGTAACCCAAGCAGGAGAATCTCTGGGGAGCCGAACTAAAGCCGTTGCACTCAGGATCTCATGTGGTGCCCACATCTGCCTCCATATCACCAATACACACCACACACACCACACACATGCACACACACACGCACAAAAAACATGTGCTTACACTCGCACCATACACACTTATATGCAACCAAACACGCAAGCAGATTCTCCACTGTATACATTTACACCCAAACACACACGCATGTACACACACAGTGTTACTGCTCATACAGAACATACACAACATGCTCTCGCGTTCACACAACATGCTCTCACATTGATCTCAGATGTGTTAGCATGTTCCTCTTTGAAGCTTTGAAGAGGTAAAATTCTATTCTTCCTTTTTACTTGATCTAGGAGACCCAAACCTGCTCCAGCATGACAATACCCCTGTGCACAAAGCCAGCTCCATGAAGATCTGGTGTATATTGGCTGGAAGATGTGGAAGATCTCCTGCTAGCTCCAACCTTATTGAACTATTTAATGTAGACGTTGACTGCAAACTTAGGCCTCCTGACCTCACCTACTTCATTACAAATCTCCACAAAGTCTAGTGGAACATCTTACCAGAAGAGTGGAGGTTATTATAACAGCAAATGGGGACTAAATGAGATGTATAGAGATGTTCAGGTGTCAAACCTTTGGCCATATTAGGTGTGTGTGTGTGTGTGTGTGTGTGTGTGTGTGTGTGTGTGTGTGTGTGTGTGTGTGTGTGTGTGTGTGTGTGTGTGTGTGTGTGCAGCATTTCACCCAGGTGTAAAGGTGAATCTTGGAGTCTGGCATTTTCCCCCTGTGTAAAGGTGTGTGTTGTTTTTCCCGCCTGCTGAAGGAATCTGAGCGTTTGAGAAGGTCTCGTTATCTTTCCAGTGTTCACACGATGTTTGTTGATCTCTGAGCTGTTTGTGTGATTAGCTGGAGATATCAGCACTCTTCAAAGAGCAGATTAGCGCCGCATGTTCGAGTTCTTTATCTTCGGGAAAGTCACAGATAAACGAGCAGTGTGCTGAGGAGTAGCGCTTGAGAGACGCTCACGGAGCTGATAACGTCCAGCTTCAATTATTTATTTCTTTATTTTTTTTTTATAAAAAACACTGAGGAACAACAAGATATCCAGAGAATACTCATTCTCTGAAGAAAAAATCTGTTCTTTAAGGGTTCCTTATGAGTTTGTTTGGTAATTAAGGGTTCCTAGGATCCGAAATGGGATCTAACTAGAACATTTTCAGGGAAGAGAACATTCAATCTCATATGGATAGCTGGAGAACTATGGTCCAAAACCACACACTTTTAAAAAAAAGGATATGGTTGGTTTTTCATAAGATTTCCCCAAAGGATCAACCAGAACACAGCAAAGGGATCTAGATTGAACTTTTTCCTCTCAGAAATGAGTGTTCTTCTGCTCATGAAGAAAAGGGTTCTTAGCCTTCCAGATTGGTTTGTACGGTCTTACAAAGCATCTACAAAACATCAGTTATCTACAGGAGCACTTGAAGAACAATTCTAGACAAGCGTTTCAAATTAGGCTTCTCGTGTCATGTCCACTGAGTGTTTTCTTCTCACTTCATTGCAGTGATTAGTGCACTAATCTTATATTGATCTCTGAATCAGAGCGTGATGGATGAAATGGTAGCGTGTTCCAGGAGGACCAGGAGGAGGAGTTCGTGCACGGACACGGCGAGCGCTCGCGATGCCGAGAACATACACTATTTCATCATCGTCATGAATATTCCTGGATAAGACGTTTCTCAGAAGTCGTAGCACAAGTGGAAAAAAAATCCCAGACCATGCACATGCACCTTCACCTTTCACCTTTAACCCCCTTTGAAGAAAAAAATCAATCCGGCCGATCGATAGTCGGGACGCAAAAAAATATCTGGTCGCTAATCAGGTGATCGCTTCCCGAGTCGGCCGTCGCTCGGAGTGTGAGGAGATTTAGGTTTTATCCGCAAACGTTAATCATCCATACTGTACGTTTCTCTCGTTTCTGTAAAAAATACTCAGGTCGGGAAGCCATTTTGTCGAGGTGTTTATATATACGTGTGTGTGTGTGTGTGTGTGTGTGTGTGTGTGTGTGTGTGTGTGTGTGTGTGTGTGTGTGTGTGTGTGTGTGTGCTGTGAAATGGAGTCTGGAGCACATTCTTCTCCACACTGCAGTCAACATGCTGCAGATGTTTCAGAAGCATTTTATTGATTTGATTATTTTATTCCAAAATTGTAATTAATTTTTTTTTTTTTTTTTTCCACTGATTCATCAAATAATATGAAATTTCTTTGAAGAAAATATTTAAAGATAATATTTGTTAATAAGCTGCATTTTTGGCAAAGATGTAAACAATGAGAAGAATTTTGAAAAAAGAAAAGAAAAGGTAAAAAAAATAAATGTAATATTTTTTTTTTTTTTTATTTCACTTGAAAATGTTTTGTTTTATTGATTTTCTGGATAAAAATCACAGAACACTGAGAAATAAGCCATTAAATAAATCAGCAATGTTACCTTCATTTCTTTGTACCTTTGGAATGATGGATTAATGATCAGACGTAAAGTTCAAGAACAAATTGAGTAACATGAAAAATTCAAGGTGTTTACACGACCTCCAAATTCCCCGGATCTCGATCCGACCGGGTTTCAGCGAGACTTGCTGGACAAACAATTCCGATCCATGAAAGCTCCATCTCACCTCTTAAAGGTATTAAAGGATCTGTTGCTGACATCTAGGTGCCACCGACTTCAGAACCTGCACAACCTTCAGAGGTCTTGTGGAGATCAGAGCTGAGATATCAAGCAGGGGAGGTTAATGTGTTAATGTTATGGTTGATTGCGTATATTATCATACATGTAATAATGCAATCTTACTGTGTAATTACTACATAATATCTGTATAGTCACCAGATGATCATTGGATGTTCTCTTCTTCTCTGCACAAAGCTCCTCTGAAGATTTGGTCAGGATTAATGTCCTCAATGTTGAGAAATACAGGCAGATACTGATCCATCCTTCTAATACACTACCTTCAGCAAGGCTTCTGATTGGCGCAAAATTTGTTCTGTAGCAGAACAAACATGAGGTCTATGTCATTAAGAACTATCTTCAGTGTTGAGAAGAGCAAGAAGTCCTGGAAATGATAGTTTTGGTCTCACAGGGTCTTGATATCGAGATAATCGAGTCTGTTGCGATTGCTTAAAGAGACTGGAGGATTTGAGGAAGCCTTAATCCACAGAACATCTGTGGTTAGTTCTCCAAGATGTTTGGATCAACCAACCTGCCAAGTTCCTTCAAAAACTGTGAAGAAGAACTGATGCTGTTTTGCAGGGAAAAAAAGGTGCTCACACCAACTATTATTTTGACTTGGATTTTTCTTCATTTTTTTTTACAAAAAAATAAATTTTTTAAAGCATTCTCACTTTACAGCAATCTTTCACTCCTCTTTAAAGCATCATATCTTTATGTATTTATGTTGGTTTTGAGTTGTATTTTTGAGTTGAGAATTTTCAGACGCTGGACTTGACGCTGCTCCTCGCTCCAGCCAATAAAACAGGATGAAGTGTTACTAATGCACGCCCCTGATTGTACTCAGACTCCGCCTTCTGAGTTTGTAGATCTATAGGCTTCTTCTACACGAATCCGGATAAATTTGAAAACGACGTTTATCGACCACACTTTTATTTACAATCATTTCCCAAAAGTTGCTCATCCACAGTAAAACGTCTGAACTGAAAACGTTTACATTCCTGTTTCTGAGCAAAATGCAAAATGTCCTCCTGCCGTTTATTTACTTTGCGTCGTGGCATCGTTTTCGAGAGCCTCCGTTTTCAGCGTTTTTAAATTAATCCGCTTTGGAGAGCGTTTTTTCAAAAAGCTACTGATCTTAATTCTGGAGTTAGTCTGAGGTCTGATCTCTGCCTCGGATCGGGATCAGAATCTGAATGCGGCCCTGTGTATCGATTTGATTACGGATTTATTTCCGTAAATAATAACGGATTATTGAAAAATAAGTATCAGTGTTTGATAAACGAGAGCAGACTCCATTATTCCGAAGCTCTTCTGAACGCTCTCTAGGCGGAAAAAGAAAGTGTGGAAAAAACTGAGGCGTGTTTAAATTCGGTCAGAAAGTGCATCTCCGAGCCTCGTCCTGATGTCATGCGTCTTAATTACGGGGATGCAGGGGTCGGCCCCTGTGCCATGTTATCTCTCTCCGGCTGATCTAATGAACACACTCCCGGGTGTCTTTCGCCTGTACGTCTGCAGATAAGCATCTGCCCCACCACCTCCACCCCACCGTCCCTCCCCCCACCACCCAACCACCACCATCCTGCCACAACGCCACTCAAAAGCTCCAGTTTCAGGTTTCTGCCGCTTTTACTGCGAAAGCCTGCATTAATTTGGGCTGAAATGAAATAAGCAATAATCAGATTCCACAACACACATTCCCCTGCTTTTAAACACAGACGGCAGGTGCACGGCTTTCTGCCTTTTTTTCTCGGGAAAAGGCTAATATCATTGCGGAAAAGCGAGAGAAATGCTCTAAAATACATAGATTTTTAAAATCTCTTTTGATCTTTGCACAAATGAGATTTCATTTATCATGTTAAGGGTAAATAGACACTAAAAGCTAAGTTTTTTTGCGATTACACTACACTATATAGACAGAAGTATTGGAAAACCCGTCTTTTCCACCCAATTGTGGTTCTTCCTCAAACTATTATTACAAACTTGGAGGCACACAAGTGTGCAGGATGTTTTTGGATGTGGTAGCATGAAGTTTTTCCTTTGCTTGAACTAAAAGACTCAAATCTGTGCACAAAGCCAGCTTCATGAAGATATGCCTTACATGGGTTGCAGTGGAAGATCTCCTGCTATAGAGTTCAACCCAATTGAACACCATTGAGATGAATTTGAACGCTGACTGCACTCCAGACCTCCACACCTTCTCACCTACATCACTACCTGACTTTACTAACACCCTTATAGCTGAATGAATCTCCACAAAATCTAGTGGAACATCTTCCCAGAAAAGTGGAACTCATTATTACAGTAAATGGAGCCTCAATGTGGAAGTCAGGTGTCCACAAACTTTTGGTGATAATGTGTTGTGTGTCTTGTAGCTGAGTGAAATCTCACAAATCTCCAAAGGATTTAGTGGAACATCTTACCAGGAGAGTGGAGTTTATTATAACAGTAAATGGGACATCAATGTGGAATAAGATGTTCAGCAAAAAAAAGCAATCTTATGGTCAGATGTCCACAAACTTTTGGCAAAATCGTGTAACTCAAAGAAGAACTTGTGAAATCATTTCAGTGATAACTCACGTTTCTGTAGCAAAAGCCTGAACCTTAAAGATATTGCATTTTTTTGTTTTTAATTTTGTTAACACATTTTTGATTGAGTAAAAGACAGGAGGTGGAGCTGGAGGTAGCAGAGCTGAAGATGTTGAGATGTTCGTTGGGAGTGAGGACGATGGTCAGGATTAGAAATGAGTTTCTGAGGGACAGAGCATGTAGGATGTTTTGGAGACAAGGTGAGGGAGATGAGATTGAGATGGTTTGGACATGTGCAGAGGAGGGACATGGGGTATATCAGTAGGAGAATGCTGAGGATGGAGACACCAGGAAGGAGGAAAAGCGGAAGACCAAGGAGGAGGTTTATTGATATGGTGAGGGAAGACATGCAGGTGGTTGGGATGAAAGAGGCAGATGTAGAGGACAGAGGGGTATGGAGACGGATGATCCGCTGTGAAGACCCCTAATGGAAGCAGCTGAGAGAAAAAGAAGAAGAAGAAGAAGACCTTTTTGAAACGTATTTGTCACAGAGCACTCACAAACCAACACCGCTGATAAACCCGACATCTTTCTCTCATCAGAGAATTAAAAAAAGAGAGAGAGAAACACACAGAAACATATAGTCATACAGAGCCCAACAAAAAGAGAGTGAGAAACAAAATATATAGCGAAAGAAAAGAAAAAGACAGAGAGACACACATAGAGAGATACAGAGAGCAAGAGCCAGGTTGAGAGAGATAGATATGGTGAGAGACAGACAGACATGGTGAGAGAGAGACACATAGAGAGGCAAAGAGACAGACTGCAAGACATTCAGATCTGGTGAGAAACAGATGGAAAGACAGACAGTGAGACACATCGAGAGATATAGAGAGCAAAAGAGAGACTTAGAGACATGGATTTGGTGAGAGACAAACAGAAAAAGATACAGAGAGCAAAAGAGACAGATGGAGAGACATGGACATGGTGAGAGACGGACAGACATTTTGAGAGACACAGCGAGCAAAAGAGACAGATTGAGAGATGGTGAGAGAGAGACACGTGATTCCATGTGAGTGAGCGAAACAGCAATCATACAGAGACACACAGAAAGAACTTGAAAACTTTGAGAGACAGACCAGCAGCCAGAAAGACAGACGGAGAGACACACACATGGACGGAGACAAACAGAGAGACAGAGAGGGAGAGAAATGAAATCAGACACGCTGGCTAATTTATCGGCCTTGTTTGGTTTGAGGAGGAGGGAAAAAGCGCCAGCTGTTCCCAGAACAGTAGCAGATCGATGAGGGGCAGCAGGAGGGGGATTTAGAGGGGCCACGGTGCCAGGCGGTGCCAGCAGGAGAGAGAGAGAGAGAGAGAGAGAGAGAGAGAGAGAGAGAGAGAGAGAGAGAGAGAGAGAGAAAGAGAGAGAGAGAGAGAGAGAAAGAGGGGCGCCAGACAAGACAACACCCCGAGAGAGAGAAATAGAAGAGAAAAGGACTAAACAAAAGGAGAGAAAGACCGAGAACTGGATGGACGGCAAATCACGTTTCTCATGTTTTCATTGGCTTAGAGATGGCATTAAGCCCCGCCCACTAACTGTGTCAATCACATATAATTTTAGACCCAAGAAATTGGCATTAAAAAAAGTGACAAAAAACGAGTGTGGAAAGACGAAGATGAAATGACAGAAGATGAAATGAAAAAAATGGAGGATGGCTTCGTTCAAGCTTCATTCAGGCCACCTTTAGCTTCATCATAAACCAGGGTTCATGGCTTTTTCCCTCTTTCTCTCTTTTTCTCTGTAGTTCTCTCTCCATCTCAGCTGAAGTCATGGCTCACCTCTGGTCTCGGCGTTGACTGCTATCTCTCCATCCATCCATCTTCAGACAACCTGCCTACTATCTCTCTCCTTTTCTCTCTCTCTCTCTCTCTCTCTCTCTCTCTCTCTCTCTCTCTCTCTCTCTCTCTCTCTCTCTCTCTATTTGTCCTGCAGCCAACCAGAGTTTCCCATTGATTTATCGATTGCCGTCTGCCCGTGTAGACTCGGCACTCTGCCTCGCCTCGCTGCATAGATTTTTCTCCCGAGTTCTTCTCCGTTCCTCAGTTCCTCTCCTTTGCTTTCCTCCACTTTCTCCCCTTGATTGGAGCGGCCCAGAATCCAGTTCTCCTCCACCGAGATCAGCTCTTTCCATCGCTCGCTTTCCTAATCGCTCAATTCCCATCTCGATTCTCCAAAAAAAAGAAGAGGAAAATCCTGCTTTGTCCATCAGTCCTGTACGTGTTCTCCTGAAGTGTGTGGAGATATTAACAGTCGGACACCTGTACAGAATGTAAGGAGTGTTTTATTTTCAGCAAAACACACACAAACACACACACACACACGCACTTTTTTTTTAAGTTACTGGATTTTATTTATTAAAAAAATTGAGCCTAAGATTTAAAAAAAAAATGACGTGACATTATATTAATATTTAATATCTAGTTATGCAAAATATTGTTTAAACATCAATATTCTCTATGAAATTCTCCAAAAGTTTGTGGACACCTCACACTAAGATTGCTATGAGCTTCTTTTTGAATTTTCCATTCTACATCGAGTCTCCATTTCTTCTTATAATCACCTTCGCTCTTCTGAGAAATTCCACCAGATTTCCTGGAGATTTGTGTGGAGATTCATTCAAACACAAGGGGTGTTACAAAGTCAGGTACTGATGTAGGTGAGGTGAGGAGGTTCCTGGGGTGCAGTCAGCATTCACATTCAATTTTACAATAGGGTTGGAGCTCTATAGCAGATGATCTTCCACATCTTCCGAGATCTCCATTGAGCTGGCTCCAGGGGTGTTGTCATGCTGGAACAGGTTAGGGTCTCCATGTGGAGGGCAACAACGAAAGACAACAACAAAAGACAGTTTTGGAAAAAAAAAAAGAAAAGAAAAGAGAAAAGTGCAACAGTCTGAAAAATGGTTTTGTTATCTTTTGTCATTATTTTAAGGTGTCTGGTCATGTGATCAGCTTTGTTCAAATGTATTACGGTTCATATTTGCGTAACTGCGCGCGCGCGCGCGTGTGTGTGTGTGCGATCACATATATAAGGTTTAATCGCATGCACACTTAAATCTGTCTGCACGTAGACAGACTGACATGAACAGACATGTGCATACACACACACACACACACACACACACACGCACACACACACGCACACACACACACAGAAGGTGTCAGCGGGTCCAGAAAATTGGATCACAAGGTCGGATCTGTGGCTGCCTCTGGCCTCACTGACGGCAAGACCAATCAATCTATACACTCTGTCTCACACACACACACACACACACACACACGGTTTTTTTCTGGTGGATAGTAACCCTGTCAGGGTGTCACACATGTGCACACACACATGCACACACACAGATTATAGATTTGCTCAATGTCATGGACGTACTGAAGTATTTTCTGGACACGTCTCCTACTCACGTATCCCCCCTGAGGTTTTCTATGTTGTTTGAGACACAATGTGTGTGTGTGTGTGTGTGTGTGTGTGTGTGTGTGTGTGTGTGTAGATTCTCAGTCCTCCAGGTGTGGTTATGTGGAAGTTGAGGCATGTCGACTGGACTTCTATATGGTTAGATCAAAACGTTTCACCTCACATCCGACCTCATCATGTGTCCACCAGAAAAGCCAAACATTAAGACCCTTAACTCCACTCTCCCATATTCCCTCCCCTTAAAGCCCGGGACACCAAAACAACAGTTGGGGTGTTTTTTTGAGATATTTTTTTCCAGTGTGCTCCACATCGTTGGCTCTAGTCGGACGGCGTCTGCATGTTGAATCGGCGAGGAGAAAGAGAACTCCAATTGGCTATTTGGCTAAGAGAATGAGCGCCTGAGAAAAAAAAAAAAACGAGACGAGATGATGAGAGCGCTCATTATGACGCTGCACTATAGAGAATTAATCCGTACCATCTGACCAATCAGAGAGCAGAATTTCAAAATTAACGCTTAATAAATGATTCCTCAGTACAATGTCCATGTTGTGTGTAAATTTCCTGACAGGAAGGTCAGAGTTGGAGGGCGTCGCCGTGCCCACAGGAGAAGTTACAGACCTCAGAGTTACTCCGGAACAGTTTCCTTAAAATCCCTCTTTTTTCTGTATAAAATGCTTGGGGATTTTTTTTTCCTACATGACCTCACCAGCATGATGTGTTCATTTGACTCTAATTGCTTTTGGATGTGATGACCCCCCTACATACACACACACACACACACACACACACACACACACACACACACACACTCCTCCCTAACCTAATGGCTCCATCATCATTAATCTAATACTCCTAAACTTCAAACTTTGCGCTCTAACCAGAAAGATGTTCTTTTTCAACTCGGTTACATGAAAGAGGGAGGAAAAAAATTTTGAATATAAATAAATAAATAAATAAAGATTCCCCAGGAAAATGTATATATTACCTTTGATTTTTGGCTGTTTTTTCTGAATAAGGGCCGGCTTTAGTGGGATAAAAATTGATTTTTTTAAGCTTTTTTGTGCATTAGCTTTTAAGTTTTGAAACGTTACTTGCCGAGGCCATTTCTGATCAATAAGCAAAGCCCCAATATATACCTCTGATGCAATAAGGGAGAGAGGGGCATGAAGAGAAAGGGAGACGATCATCCGAACAGAGCATTCACGCTTCAGAATAATGTTTTTTTGACTCAATTTAAAAGCTACTTTATGAGAACAAAAACACCTGCCCAGAAACTTCACTTTCCACTTTCCTGTTTTTTTTATTATTTCCATTAAATTAGAATAAAAGTCTTTTTACACACACATCGCTGGTGCAGCTGTGACCCAAAAATGGGTTAGAAACATGTTTCAGTCTGAGTAATTCTACAGTATCATTTCCAGTAAAAAAAAAAAAAAAAGAGCTTCTAACCTTGAGATACACTGTATGGTCAAAAGTTTGTGAACACCTAAGTATTAGATTCGTATGAACTTCAAACAATTAATTTCACATTTAGTCTTCATTTCCTGTTATAATAAGCTCCACTCTTCTGGGAAGATGGTCCACTAGATGTTGTGGAGATTTGTGGTTTTAGTCTCCTAGTTCAAGTGAAGGTAAAAGTTCATGTTCCTCCGACTCTGTGGTAAAAATTTGCAGAAGTACTACATATGGCTGGGAAATTCCGATGTCCCAATACGTTTAGCCCTGTAGTGTAATAGTGATAATATAATGTATGAAGGTGAGTCAGGACCTCATGACTGGAGATGTTGTTCGTGTGCACTTTTTAAGTAAGTGTCTCTCTTTTAAACCTCACATTTTAATGCTTGGTAATGTTATAAAACAGAGTAAACGTACATCACTTATACACTTAAACACACACTGAGCGATCAGATTTCTCCATTATGCAGGTCTTTATAGAGGATCTCTAAAGAGAAACTCAGAGAGAAACTCAGCCGTGAAGCCACTGTATGTTATTATACGATAAATACAACATTAATACAATATTATATTACAAATTATATCTTCTACTTTTTTTAACTGCTCCCATTAGGGGGTGCCACAGCGGATCATCTCTCTCCATACCCCCCTGTCCATAAACCTCCTCCTTGGCTTTCCTTTTTTCCTCCTTCCTGTTGTCTCCATCCTCAGCATTCTCCTACTGATATACTCCATGTTTCTTCTCCTCTGCACATCCAAACCATCTCAATCTCACCTCCCTCACTTGTCTCCAAAACGTCCTACATGCGCTGTCCCTCTAATAAACTCATTTCTAATCCTGTCCATCGTCGTTACTCCCAACAAACATCTCAACATCTTCAGCTCTGCTACCTCCAGCTCCACCTCCTGTCTTCTACTCAATGCCACTGTCTCTAATCCATACAACATCTCAGGTCTCACCACAGTCCTATAAACCTTCCCTTTCACTCTCACAGATACTCTTCTATCACAAATCACTCCTGCTATCACTCTTCTCCACCCACTCCACCCTGCCTGCACTCTTTTCTTCACTTCTCTAACAATATTACAAATTTTATCTTACAATAAATTACTCCTTTCTGATTGGACAGTAAGTGTGTGTTCATTGCCTTAAACAATGGCCCTGTTGAATTCTGGGCTCTGATTGGTCAGAAGCTGTTGGCTGGTTTTCTATTTACATTTACATATCCAGAGCAAAAGTGAACGTCGTACAAAAGTGGAAGTGCGGAAGTCGTTTAGAGAAACTCTGACAGTAGCACAGATGATTTAATGCACACGTCCTGAGAAGTACGTTACTGTTTCCATAGTCGCAGCTTGTTGATAGTGTACAGATTTTTATTTTTTCCTCACCTTCTTCACCTACATTACTACCTGACTTTACTAACACCCTTGCAGCTGAATGAATCTCCATAACATCTAGTGGAACATCTTCCCAGAAAAGTGGAGCTCATCATAACAGCGAATGGAGACTAAATGCAGAAGTCAGGTGTCCACAAACTTTTGGCGATACAGTGTATATTTGATTTATCACTGAATATGACTAAATGTAAATATTTTCCTCTGATATATTTTATATGTATTTATCGTATTTCTTTTCAGTCGTCGATCAGCTCTACACACACACACACACACACACACACACACACACACACACACACACACACACACACACACACACTGCTTGTGTGTATGCTGCTGGAACACACACCCTTGTGTGCTACACACATTTCCCTTGAAGTGTCCAACTTTCTGCATTACGCACAACATCTTTCAAACGATCCGCCTTATTTCTGTAAAGCCCTTTAGCCATTAGCGGTGCAACTTTCTCATCAGGAACAAAAGGACGGCCTGGACGCATAAAAGTCCATTTCCCTCTCATCTCTCCATCCGAGTCTTCCTCCTCCTTTAATAACAGGAGAGAGCAAGTGAGAGAGAGAGAGAGAGAGAGAGAGAGAGAGAGAGAGAGAGAGAGAGAGAGAGAGAGAGAGAGAGAGACGGTCTCAATGCCGAGCCTTGTGCTGAAGCTCGCGTCTCAGACTGGAGAGCTCTTTAGGATGCTCTGGCTAAATGGAGTCGTCGATGAATGGAGTCTTGGCACTCGTCTTTTCTTCCGTGGAGCACATTTAGAGCATCGACTACCTGTGAGAAAGCTCAAGACGGGGCTTAAAAGCCCAAAGAAGCACTCGGAGAGAGAGAGAGAGAGAGAGAGAGAGAGAGAGAGAGAGAGAGAGAGAGAGAGAGAGAGAGCGACTGAAAGAAAAAAGTTGAAAGAGTGTTTGAGAGACAGAGAGATGAAGACGGAAAAGGGTGGGTTTTTTAGAACAGAGAAACAAGCATAAAAGGATGGAGCAAGGGATGGTCAAGAGAGAGCAGACAGGGGCATTCTGAGAGGGTGAGAAGGTTGAAAGGAGAGGGAAAGAGGAAGATATGGAGATATAGAGGGAGAGAGGGATTTAGACACAGCTAATGGCTCTAAGACAGGCATGATGGAGACGTGGCCTCACAAGTGGCCTTCTCCTGTGTGTGCACTCGACCTCGCTACAGGTTCCTCCGGAGAATGTTCTGATTGTCTGACTCAGAGACCCAATATGGTGTATAAGAATTTATAGAAACATGAGATGAGGTTTTTGTCCTTTTTTTTTTGCTTTTTTTTGTGACTGTCAGTGTATGAGGTTTATCACTCGTGTTGAAGATCTGCTTTGGATTTAAAAAACAGACCGAAAATACTGAAGGTTTAGGAGACCACAAGCCAGCGTGGTCTAAACGCGTGCACATGGACATCCTGAGCTCTCGATAGTCCAAACATCATCAGAAGGAAGTTTCTATACTGATGTGTACATGCAGAAAACCATGTCATTAATCTTCAACGTCAAGACACGTGAAACTCATTACAACAAGAACAAGGAACTATCTATCTATCTATCTGTCTGTCTGTCTGTCTGTCTGTCTGTCTGTCGGTCTGTCCGTCCGTCCGTCCGTCCGTCTGTCTATCTATCTAGAAATAACAACCTTGGTCAGTTTTATTTTAGAACTAATAGCCAAAGTTCAGTCCTGTATTATATGCTACAAAAAAAAACTGTCTGTATAAAGAATTAATTCAGATTCAAGTTAATTAATCCAGAATGTCTGACGCCTTTTGATTGCCTTTAAACCAGAAAAAGCGTCCAATAAAACTACAGCATTACATTTAAAAGAAAGTGGAAAGTTAATGAATAATATTCTGTACAGAACTGCATAAATTTTATCCCAATGTAATGTAATGGCTGTTACTGATGACAGTCACAAGCTAAATTAGATATTACATTCATCGCTGTGTCACCTTTTAGCAGCGCCAACTTTGAGCTAAAACAGGAAAAAGAAATGTGTTTCCATGAACGAGCCGTTGGTCATCTGAGTATTGATCAGCTGCTGATTAGCTGTGTGCTCTTGCGTAACCACCGCATGACGCCCAATGTTTGCGTACTCCCGGATCCTGGATTCTTTCCCCGTGATAATAAGTGTCGGTTTTGTGCCTCAGTCAGATATTAACTTAACCTCATCCAGAGCAGCTGCTTTATCTCCACTCCGGCATCCAAACACAGCTTCAACTCCTGGCCTCGGGAATATTTGCTGCTGGCGGTCATTTAGCACACACACACACACACACACACACACACACAGGCGAGCAGCTGAACAGGTCTGTCCCCCGCTGATTGGGTCCGATTGGACGAGCTGTCCAGCAAGGCCTCATGGGAAATGCCCTGGCAAGGAAAACTGGCCTGGAGGTCAGAAACCCCCCAAACCCACAAAACACACACTCTCGCTGTGAAACCCCTCTGGGATGGTGTGTGTGTGTGTGTGTGTGTGTGTGTGTGTGTGTGTGTGTGTGTGTGTGTGTGTGTGTGTGTGTGTGTGTGTGTGTGGGTGTGTGTGTTTGAAGAGGAGAGATATGGCTTGCTCCGTCCCTGAGTCACTGATAACGACACACAAAAGCAACGGCTACTCTCTGTCCTGTCAGGAGATACACGCCATGAGAAACTCTTAGTCTCTGCATGTCTCACTAGCCCTCTTTTTCTCCTCAGATCTCTCCGTTGGTCTCTCACCGGCTGCCCACACACTATCACTATAGATAAATCTTCTTATTTGTTGCTACTTGTCCCTATAACAGAAACTATAATGAGGAAGTCCATTTTTGACTGTAACTAATATAAAGTCTGCTACTTTAGCTACAGTTCCAATAAACTGTTCTGCATTTAAATGCTAATCAATGAACAGCTCACCAAACAGTTCACCTCAACAATGATTAAACTATAATGAGTGGACATTTAGTGCCGCCCAGGTGAGGATGAGGTTCCCTTTAGAGTCTGGTTCCTCTCAAGGTTTCTTCCTTATAGCGTCTCAGGAAGTTTTTCCTGGCCACAGTCACCACTGACTCGCTCATTAGGGATAAACTTATAAGCACTAACATATAAATTCATAATGTATATATTATATAAATACATTTATAAAATATTTTTTCTGTAAAGCTGCATCGGTACAGTGTCCATTGTTAAAAGTGCTACACAATTAAAACAGGATTGAAAACGGACGTTTAATAGCAAAAAGTGTAATTACAGTGTTGTCTTATCCAACTGCAGCATTTTATCAGTAATTTGTCATCATGTCTGAGGTAAATGTGGACATTCCCTACATTTTTGTGTCATTTTTAACATCGTTGAGTCTTTACAGCTTGTTCATGTGATTAAAATGCTACATTCTAGCTAGCTTGGACAGCAATTAGCAGTCTTTCTCATGCATGAGACAGCTTCTCATGTTAAAGCCAGGTTAACAATCTATGTCAAGTGTAATAGCAACGTTATTTTATCCTCCTGGAGCATTTTATCAGTGATTTGTCATCACGGCTGAGGTAAATGTGGACATTCTTGATATTTTTGTGTCATATTTAACATCGCTGTGTCTTTACATCTTGTGTATAACACTAGAAAGCTACATATGATGTAACTAGAACAACAATGATGAACATTTTGGTGTACATGGTGCATGGTTGGTTAGCAAGTATTCTGATTCTCAACACTTCCAATGTTTAATAGATTAGCGTAAAATTCAATTTAATTATTGTTTTATTCTCTTTAGGAGCATTTTATCAGTAGTTTGTCAACACATCTGAGGTAAATGTGGACATCCCTGACATGTTCTGTGTCATTTCTAACATAGTTGTGTCTTTACATTATGTGCATATGATAACAAAGCTACATCATGTGTTAGATTAAAAAGCTACATACTAGCTAGCTAGGACACCACTGAAGAGCCTTTCAATGTAGATGGTAAATGGTTGGTTAGCAACAATGTTCTGGTGCATATGGTCACTTTTCATGTTTAATGGGTTTTCTTCTCCTGTACCATTATATCAGTAATGTTTCATTAGTTTTGAGGAAAATGCAGACATTCCCAACATTTTTAACATCACTGTCTTTACATCATGTGCTTATTATAAAAAAAAAAATAGTATACTAGCTAGCTAGGACAGCAGTGAGAAGTATGATGAGTTTAGTATCATGAATGTAGTGTGATGAGTGTAGTATGATAAGTGTTGTGTGTTGAGTGTGGTATGATGAGTTTGTTGTGTTGAGTGTGATGAGTGTAAAATGATAAGTGTAGTGTGTCGAGTGTGGAATGATAGGTGTTGTGTGTCGAGTGTGTTGTGTTGAGTGTGTTGAGTGTAGTATGATAAGTGTAGTGTGTTGAGTGTAGTATGATAAGTGTAGTGTGTCGTGTGTGGAATGATAGGTGTTGTGTGTCGAGTGTGTTGTGTTGAGTGTGTTGAGTGTAGTATGATAAGTGTAGTGTGTTGAGTGTAGTATGATAAGTGTAGTGTGTTGAGTGTGGTATGATAAGTGTAGTGTGTTGAGTGTGGTATGATGAGTGTAATGAGTTTATAGTCTGATGAGTCTCAGGGTTCGGTGCTGAGCTCAGTAAAGTTGTGTATTTATCAGTATGTAAATCAGTTCAGAATATCGACCGGGACTCAGTTCTCCTCCACAGCTCTCGACTCTGTGTCTGGGTGTAATTCATATTCTGCTCAGAACGCCGAGGTAATTTTTATTGAATTGTTGTTGTAATTTGAAGACTCTGAGTCAGGATTGAGGATGAAGCTGTTGGCACACACACACACACACACACACACACACACACACACACACAAACACACACACACACACACACACTCTCAGTTCTGAAGCTCCACAGACCTGCTCAGAATAAACATTGCAGCTGGTTTAGTTATAGTTTGTATTTTCAAAAGTGTACAGTAAACAATTTGTGTGTGTGTGTGTGTATGTGTGTGTGTGTGTGTGTGTGTGTGTGTGTGTGTGTGTGTGTGTGTGTGTGTGTGTGTGTGTGTGTGTGAGATGTAAAAGACAATGTCATTAAACAGATAAAAATTTGATTAGAAAATACTGTATAATAATATATATTAATAATTAACTATTACATTTGTATATAAATATATAAACTACAAATAATTTTTATTTACTAATAAAGATCACACGTGTTATTGTTGTTAGCAGCCATGCAAGTTTTTCTTTCTTCAAGAATTTTTTTTAATGAAGTAAATATTGTATTAAAATACTTTAATGAATATTTTAATAAGGTAAATATGAACAAGAGAAGAGAAGAGAAGAGAAGAGAAGAGAAGAGAAGAGAAGAGAAGAGAAGAGAAGAGAAGATGGAAAAAAGTAAAAGAAGAAAAAGAATGAGCGAAAAAGAAGAAAAAGAGGAAGAATAACAAGACTTAGAAAAAGAAAAGAAAGGATAACAAAAGAAGAAAATGAGGAGGAGAAAGATTAGAAGAAATGTGAAATAAGAAAAATAAATAGAAGGAGAACAAAAACAAAGCAAAGAAAAGATTAAAAGGAAAGGAGGAAAAAAAGAAGGCTGATGAGGAGAAATAGAAAAAGAAGAAGATGAAGAAAAATGAAAAAAGAAAAAACAAATTAAAGAAACTGTAGAAAGCATAAGAAATGAAGAAGAAGAATAGGTAGAGTAAAAGGAGGAGGAGAAATAGAAGAAGAAGAAGAAGAAGAAGAAGAAGAAGAAGAAGAAGAAGAAGAGGGAAAACAAAAACAGAAAAATAAAGAAGGAGAACAAGAAAAGAAACAGAAGAAGTACAATAACATAAAAATAAGAAAAAGGAGAACAAATAAAGATGAAGGAGATAGAGAAACAGAGGAAGAAAAGAAGAAGAAGAAATAGAAGAAGGAGAAGTGGATTGTGAATGAAAGCTGTGTGACGCTGCAACTCCTCCGCATTTTCCTCAGATAGATTTAATGATAATGTTTATCTGTGTAGGATGTCAACGATCTTTAGGTAAAGAGATGATATGAACAATAAATTAAGAAGAAGTGAAGAAGAAGGGATTCGTTGTCGTTCTTTCAAGGAGAAACGAACAGGAAACAGATGAGTGTGTTTGCGTGACATCGTTGCTGAAACGCCCCGGCTGCTGAACTCACTGCATCCCGAAGGAGAGAAATCAATAGCAATAATTTTCTAAGGTTTGAGCAGCACAAACACACATATACACACATACACACACAAACACACATATACACAGATAAACACACACAAACACACATATACACACATACACACACAAACACACATACACAAACAAACACACATATACACACATACACACAAACACACATATTCACACAAACACACGTATGCACACATACACACACAAACACACATATACACACATACACACACATACACACATACACACACACACACACACAAACACATATACACACAAACACACATATACATACATAAACACATACAAACACAAACACACATATACACACATACACACACATACACACATATACACACACACACACACACACACACACACACACACACATACATACACACACACACACACACATACACACAAATACACACATACACACACATACACACAAACACACGTACACACACAAAAAACACACTGCAGTTTTTTTCTTACTTTTTCACATTTAAGTTTATTCCACATTAAAACTGTAAGAAGTTGTGTAGCAATCTGTTTGCAAACTGTGTGTGTGTGTGTGTGTGTGTGTGTGTGTGTGTGTGTGTGTGTGTGTGTGTGTGTGTGTGTGTGTGTATGTGTGTATATGTGTGTTTGTGTGTGTTTATCTGTGTATATGTGTGTTTGTGTGTGTATGTGTTTGGATTGCAACAAATCCACTATTTTCCCTGTATAAATACTGCGTATCCTATAATCCTGTGTGTTAACTGATTCCTGTTTAACGCAGAAGGAGGAGACTCGATGTTGATTCTGGATTAGCTAATCATTTTGTCAGGTGTGTGTGTGTGTGTGTGTGTGTGTGTTTGTGTTTTCTTGGCTGGTGTTAGTATGCCTTCATTACTACTCCCTCCCTCTCTCTCTCTCTCTCTCTCTCTCTCTCTCTCTCTCTCTCTCTCTCTTGCTTTTTTGACTCATCCTCTCTCACTCTTTCTCTCTGTTTATGTCTCTCGTCCATCCTCGTTCTCTCTGTTTCCCACTCAGGTTGATTAAATCTACTCTCAGCAGCATCATAGCCCTGTAATAGCATACACATAAACACCCTCAGGGTGTCACTGTGTGTGTGTGTGTGTGTGTGTGTGTGTGTGTGTGTGTGTGTGTGTGTGTGTGTGTGTGTGTGTGTGTGTGTGTGTGTGTGTGTGTGTGTGTGTGTGTGTGTGTGTGTTTAACCCTTAAACAATTACCTTTCACTTTCTGTTCAAGTAATATTATGTACATTGACTCTTTAATCCTTTCATCTACTATGTGGACACCTGACCATAAGGGTTTTTTTTTTATCATCCCAGTCCACATTTAGTCTCCATTTGCTGTTCTAATAACCTCTACTCTTCTGGGAAGATGTTCCACTAGATTTTGTGGAGATTCATTATTAAGCCACAAGTGTGTTAGTAAAGTCAGGTACTGATGTAGGTGAATAGGTGAGGAGGCCTGGAGTGCAGTCAGCATTCACATTCATCATGTTCAATAGGTTTGGAGCTCTACAGAAGGAGATCTTCAACTCCACCACATGTAAAGCAGATCTTCATGGAGCTGGATTTGTGTACAGGGGCATAATCATGCTGAAACAGATTTGAGTCTCCTAGTTCAAGTAAAACATCTGAAAATGCTCACATGAGCAAAATGTAACACACTACGACCTGCATCATTTTCAACTTTCCGGCTCTTTGAAACATCGCGGCTTTCTAAAGCTTCCCTGTTCAAACTGATCCACTCTGGAGAGCTTTTTCAAAAACCTACATTTCCGTTGGCTGAAAACGGCGTCTCAGTGTGGCTGGGAAACCAAATCGCATAGAAAAATACGTGTTTTCACATGAAAACACTTTAGTGTGGACATGGCCTTAGTCTGGGGACGTTACATTTTAAAAGCGTTTAAAAAAGAAAGGAATTTGTTGACCTCCAGCTGCATTGTGCTGCGTTTTTCTTTTACATTTGTATTCTCTTTAATTCATCATGTGCTCATCAGCGTGTAATCCCTTCCACCTGAACCTTAACGATGTTTTGTTGGGAAGCACAGCTGTGCTGCTCTCATATCTCATACTCAAAGAGCTTTTACTTCACGGGAAATAAATGAACCTGTTACCTAAGGTGTGCTTTTATTCCCTTGTGTCCCTTTGTCCCTTTGTCTCTTTTTCTCCAACTCTCATTCATTGTTAATATTTGATTCCGAGCCTTTCTCTGCCTGAGCTACTTCCTGTCTGGTAGCCCCTCCCTCCCATGGCCTGTTTCTGTCTTTCAGTGCACACTGTGTGGAGTATTGACTCTGACCCGTGATGGATTTTCTCCCATGAACAGCGTCCTGACTTTCCGAGTCCTTTGTCTAAACGCACTGGTATTTCTAAATAAATAAGACGAATTTGGGACAGGAATTTCAGCTGGAGAGATTGCGTCGCTATAGAAACCACTTTTGTATTCTTTGTATGCATGACTGTACGTCATGACGCGAACACGTTTTTGTCACGGGCGAATTCGAGACGTAAATAGTAACTTTTACCTGCATTATGTCACGACGTAAAACAGGACAAGGAGGAGGTTCATGGATGTGGTGAGAGAAGACATGCAGGTGGTTGTATTGAAATAGACAGATCTAGAGGACGGGGGGGGGGGGGGGGGGGCGGTTGGAGACGGATGATCCGCTGTGGAGACCCCTAATGGGAGAAGCCGAGTGAAGAAGAAGAAGAAGAAGAAGAAGAAGAAGAAGAAGAAGAAGAAGATGATGTCACAACGTAAAATACTTTCCAAAGTATAAACGGAAATTTCAAACTCACGAGCGTTGTCAAGAAAATCGTTTCGTTTTTTGCAGTATTACAATATAGTGTTGCCATAGTAACAACATGGATAGTTGCTATGTTGCCATAGCAACTATCTTCACATTACATTTCAATAATGATATGCTGTTGTCATGGTTACATTTTTATTTAATTTCAGTTTTATGTCACGATGTGAATAAAGTCGTGTCCAGAAAGGGAATTTTTCGGCTCATGCGCGTTGCCGTAGAAACAGCTTTTACAGTATTACAACATGGAGCGTTGCCATAGTAACTTTTACAGCATTAGGACGAAGAGTGTTGCCATAGCAGCAAATTTTACAGTGCATTACAGCATTACAGCATTATTATGCGACATAAAAAAGTGGTATTTGGGAAGAGAATTTCTAGCACATGTGCGTTTCCATAGAAACAGACACAAGTCACACTCGCACGTGATCGTCTGTGTTGTTTCCACATATGCTGAAGGGTAGAAATCCAGCTCGTGATATCATCATAAACACTATAGTCCATTCGGACGTGACGTGACATAAACGCAGCGTTGTTTGTGGATGTTTCTGACTCTGGGGTTCAGGGGTTTAGATGTCAGCGGCATTAATTTACTTTCCAACTTGTAATTAACGCTAATGAATTCACGCCGAAGTGAAAACGTCGCTCCGTGTCATCCAAGTGACCGATGAGCAGCTCGGAGCCTGACCCTGCATATGGCACAGCGCTCACTAAGACGCTGGTCAGCGTGTGTGTGTGTGTGTGTGTGTGTGTGTGTGTGTGTGTGTGTGTGTGTGTGTGTCCTTGCTCTGGTCAGTGACCTTGATCTTAGAGGTCATTGGACAGCAGGGTGACCAGCTGTCCATTTTCAATTTGAAGATGCTATCTCCCCCTTCCCCCTTCTCTTTCTCTCCCTCCTTTCTTTTCCTCCTTTCTTTGTCTCTCACACCTACACATCTGCCCTGAACCTCATCCCACCTTTATTCTCTCTCTCTCTCTTTTTTTCTCTCTCATTCTCACTTTTCTCAGTTACATCAGAGCAGTAGTGTTTGTCTGTCTGTGTGTGTGCGTGCGTGCATGCGTGCGTTTGAGAGTGTGTGTGTGAGAGTGTGTGTGTGTGTGTGTGTGTGTGTGTGTGTGTGTGTGTGTGTGTGTGTGTGTGTGTGTGTGTGTGTGTGTGTGTGAGAGAGCCTTGCCTAGGGTTTCTAAATTACCAGAATGACTCGTCTCTCATTGCTACTTGTACCAGTGTGTTTAGGTTTACGCTACGGAAACATCACACACACACACACACACACACACACACACACACACACACACACACACACACACACACACACACACACCAGTTTACACCAATTTTTAAGTGTTCACAGGTTTGTGTGTTTGTTATTTTTATTTTTATCCAGGTTTAATTCAGTTCTTCTGAGCGCATCCTCCTGAAATTCCCCCTGAAAGGTTATTTATATAGAGACGAGGAGGAGGACATATGATCACATGAAACATACGTGTCTCTTCTTTAAGATACAGTAGTGTGCTAAGTTTTTCCAAGTTTTGCTTTTTTCTGTTCGTTTGTTATCTGGAGAAATGCTAAACCATGTTGTTCTGCAGATCCAAAACTAGCTGAAGGTCTATAATGGAAAATATCATACCCAAATTTTACTCATTTGTTTAATTCTTTTATTATTTATTATTAAATAAATAAATAAATAAATAAATAAATAAATAAATAAATAAATAAATAAGGGTCAGGATGTAGTTATATTGTGTTCAGAAAGTAACACACACCTCGATACGAATCCAACTGCTTCCCCTTAATCAGCTTTTTTTTCATTTGAGCAAAAGTTTACTATTGCAAACAAAAACTTGGTAAAAGGCAAAAACACACAAGAATTGAACAGTGAATGAGTGGAAGAAAGATCTGTGGAGAGATGAGTCCAAATATGACATTTGTCTCAGGAGAGAAGATGTGATCAGAGTCCCTCATCCCCACAGTCACACGTGAAGGTGAAAGCTTAATGGTTTGGGGTTGTTTTGGAGCAGGGAAGGTTGGAGAGTGAGAGGAATCCTGAACCAACATGGCAATCCAGTATCAAATTCAAAACACTGATGTTCACCTACAAAGCCAAAAATGGACCAGCACCATCTTACCTTAGAGACCTCATAACACCTCGCAGTGCACCATGCTGTCTGAGATCCTCCAGCACTGCTCCACTGGTACCACCTTCTCTCAGAATGAGAGGTTTAAGGCTCTTCCCTGTTCTGGCACCGAGGTGGTGGAATGAACTTCCCCTAGATGTCTGAACAGTGGAGTCCCTGACTATCCAAGCGACGGGTGAAGACTTCATTTTCATCTTCCTAAAACACTTTACCACAAATTTGCTTTGTGTTTTTCTTAAAAAATAATTTCTCTTTGAGATTTCACTTTTGTACGTCACTCTGGACACGGACGTCTGCAAAATCCCGCAAATGTAAATGTCTGAACTGCGACTTTTTAAACTTTTGGAACTGACTTCACCGTACAACAAGACGTTGAGCTGAAGCACGTCTGAGTTCTATAAGAGTTATTTAGAGGGCAAACAGTCGTCTGGAGTTATATCTGTCATGGAACCACCTGCCCAGTCACCACACCACTGCTCTGGGATGAACTGGGTTGTATAGAAGAACATTTAAGTTTTCCAAGAGGCACAGCAAAGTATTTCAGCTAAATGTTTGGAAAACGACGTGTCCGGATTCTGAGAGTGTGTAAAGCTGTTCTTCATGCTGAGGGAGGATCTTTCACTGAAACAAAAGGAACATGTACGTGTCCCTCACTCTCACAGACCCTCCATCTGACACTGAGAAACCAAATGTAATCATCAACAAGTCACAATGAAAGAAAACGGCCAACTTTCTTCTCAGCACACCGATAAACAGCATCGTTTATTAACAGAACAAGACTCGTTTCCTAACATTAGCAGAACATCACCGCATAGACTGGTGGAATCGTTCCATGACATCACAGAGCAGAAGCTGATCAGGGGAAACTTTAATAATAATCTCCACCCCGGCTCTGTGATGGACAGAGTTCCTCCTGAACGTGTGCTGTGGTATGAACAGAGCATGTGGAATGAAGAGGAGGAGTCGAAGAACAGAGGAAGATGAAGCACCACTGGGAGAACGTTCTCTCCAGGGCTGCTTTACGGATGTTTTACTTCCCATTTTAGCTTTTTTACAGGCAGAATCATGATGATGGATAATCAGCAGCTGGTTTTTAAGCGAGAGATTGATGAGCTGTTTTCAGAGAGAACAGTGTCGCAACTGTAGCAGAAAAACACCACAGCAGAAATAAACAAAAGTGATTAGAAGAGTTTGAGGTTTTGTGGTGAAGTGTTGGTTAGTGCTGGTTTGGAGGTTAACGCTTCTCCACTGCGAGTGGATTATATGCTCTGTATGGAGAAACGTTTGTGGAAACCTGGTCATAAATTAGTCTCTAATTTAGTTCACTTTTAATCTCCAT
>JBCEWE010000060.1:189889-192389 GCA_039877035.1 Silurus lanzhouensis
CACACACACACACACACACACACACACACACACACACACACACACACACACACAGAGAGAGGAACGAAATGACTACACCTGAACCAAATCAATAACTCTGTTGCTGTGACTCTGTTCACGACTGAATTCTAAATCACAACACAAGGATTTCTAGTCTGCATAAAGTGCACTACATGTCTGATTGAGACAGCACCCTACACATTATTCATTACGTTATAGAACTAAAACTTCCCATTCTACCTCTGCTGCATCAATCCCAGATGCCTTCCTGTTCCCCAGACTAGTGCACTAAAAGAATTTCATTAGATGTTCCTGAAAAAAATGCATGTGCACTAAATCTTTGGTGCAACCAGTAGAATACCAAAACACGTTCTTGTGAACAATGCTAGTGCACTAGATGACTTATCCAAAATCTCATACGCCTCCATGCTCCCAGTATTAGTTCATTATGTACTTGTCTATCACACTACACAATCCATAAACCCTCCTTTCTCCGTGTGTTAGTGCACTTTATCTAGTGCACTATGCATCCAGTACAATCCTGAATGCATTCCTGTTCCCCGTGCTAGTGCACTAGATGCCTTATCCAGTGTCTAGAATTGAAAAAGTGTCCACGTTCCGTGTATTAGTGCATTATCTGTTTTTTTATAAGTGCACTAAGTCCTTTATCCAGCACACTATGCATCAATAACTACCCCAAAAATCCTAATTCTAGCACAGTAGATGTCTTATCTAGTGCATCGTATGTCTACTGCTCTAGTGCACTAGATGTCATATCCTTTTACTGGTGCCTTATCTAGTACAGAATCCAGAAAAATCTCAAATTCCTGTTCCCTGTGCTGGTGCACATTGTGCATAGAAACACCTCATTTAGTGCCTTATTTAGTACAATACACTCCATAACCCCTTTTGGTTCCTGTGTAAGTGCACTACAATAGGATGTAGGGTCTAATAGGATCCACTGCATCCTACACCCTTTGTAGTGTACAAAAGTTTTCCAAAATGAATCCCTGTTATTTATGCACTGTGACTTGTGTACTTTGGGGGAACACAAGAGGAACTCCAAAAAAAAATGGATCAAAGAAAAACCTTTAAAAAGAACCTCCATTACTGTGAACCCCCTTTGAAGAACCCTTGTTTCAGTGTTTGATGTTTCCCTGGAAAGTCGCATGACCTCCACATGGCACTTAATCGTACGATTCACGTTTTTCTCACGTTTTTCATGTGAACGTTTGAGACCTAATATGTGAGATGAAGCATTCTGCACTGAAATTTTGCCGTCGTTCTCGTCCTCGTTTATTGATTAAAAAAGGTGGGAACAAAACAGTGAGGTTTCTCCGACTTGGTTGTGGGAAACTTTTACTTACGAAATGCTCGACACTGTTTACATCCACTCAGAGGCAGGGGTCATGAATTAACCAGCTACACGACTGAATCAACATTCGAGCACAATAGCTCTTGTGATGGTGAGCATTACATCTGTTTGCACACACACACACACACACACACACACACACACACACACACACACACACACACACCTGCAATCAGCCCTGAGCTCGAACACATCAGTAAGCAGGTTCATCAATTTCTGTCTCTTTTTTTAAGTGGGAATGTTTGCACACACACACACACACACACACACACACACACACACACACACACACACACGGGCTACAAAGCCACAGCAGTTTATACAGGGGATGGGACTCACCAGGAAAATTATCTGGTTCTATTATCTGAGTTTTTTACTTTCTTAATTAATAATCAAACTTATAATCATTTAAATGCTTCATTAATTCATTCTTTCATGCATTCACTCGTTTATTCCTTTGATCATCTATCTATTCCTTTATTCTTTCATCCATCATTTTTTTCATTCATTTATTTATTGTTAGTAACTGCCTGGTCACAGGGTCTCACAGATTCACTTTAGACCCCCAATACACACATCTGTACCTGCAGTGATGTAGCTGGTGGGGGGGTGGGCGGGGGCGGGGGGTATTTTAGGCAACGCCCACTTTGGGTTTGAAACTGGATATAAATAGATTATTGTGTCACACCAGTGTTCAGTGTGTATCAAATCAAAAATGCTAAATAAAGAAATAAGTAATAAATAAATAAATTGAAATGCTGGTTAATTGATTGTTTATACTGTAGCAGTAAATGATTTATTAATTGATTTCAATCTATTAAACAAATTGGTAACATTTTTCAGATTTCAGAGAAAACAGATTGGATTTGAGATGCGGAATTGGACACACTGGAATTTGTTCTTCTTTTTTTCAACATATAATTTTTGGGGAACTGGAATGTTCTCCTGTAGAACAGACTGGGTTTTGGAAATATATGTTATGCTTTATTATATTTAATATGTTTACATTTTGCAGTGACTTTTGTGTTTGTTACTGCTTCCTTATATTATTATTATTATTATTATTATTATTATTATTATTATTATTATTATTATAGTAGTAGTAGTATTAGTATTAGTATTAGT
>JBCEWE010000060.1:194889-234889 GCA_039877035.1 Silurus lanzhouensis
CAGTGTTGTCCAGAAGGTCAGTGACCTTTGACCCCACAAGGGCCAGATGGTCTAAAAAAACGGCAATAAAAAATAAACATCTATCTATCTATCTATCTATCTATCTATCTATCTATCTATCTATCTATCTATCTATCTATCTATCTACATATCTATCTATCTATCTATCTATATATCTATCTATCTATCTATCTATCTATCTATCTATCTATCTGTTAGTGTCTATGACGTTTGGTTGCAGATTGCACATTTGGAAAAGCTCTATTATTGCTGAAAATATAGATTTAAAAGCCAAAAAAATGCTTTCATCTATCTATTATTTTCTTTTTCTTCTTTCTCTCTTTTCTTTGCATTATCCTCGCTTCCTGTAAAGTGCAGAGAAATCATCCACATCATCAGCGCTATTTCAGAGAGAAAAGGATGAAGAGAGAGAGAGAGAGAGAGAGAGAGAGAGAGAGAGAGAGAGAGAGAGAGAGAGAGAGAGAGAGAAGGAGGAAGAGAGAGAGAGAGAGAAGGAGGAAGAGAGAGAGAGAGAGAGCGAGAGAGAGAGAGAGAGTAAGGATAGAGAGAGGCATCAAACCTGAAAGCATCGCATTACGGTGAGACATTTGAGCTGAAATCGCCTGAAAGTCGGTGATTTAATGCAGCAGCGCTTTAAGCTCTGATTGAAATCTAATCTCATCTTCACCTGAAAGCAAAAGCTTTGAGCTCCAACCCGCTACAGAAAAACAGCTCGGGATCTACACCGATTTCACTCAGAGATCATCTGCAAGCAAACAAACATGTTCACAACACCAGAGAGGGAGAACACACTGGTGTTTCACCTGCGCGAGACAAAATATAGGAAAAATAAATACAAAAATTTTTCTGTAAAATCTCTACACTTTTATTCTCCTGGATTTATTCAACATCAGAACAAACTGTTCAGCACTTTGACCCTGATCACACGTTCAGCACATATCCACGTGAATCCACGTGTTTGCGTGTTTATTTAATCCTGAAGTGTGTAGAATTAAAGCTCTTTATCCTTCATTCCACCTGCAGGAGCATCGAAAAGCGCCTTCACTCTTCCGGGTTTTAAAGCAGGAACAATTCGTAAAATAATTCGGATTATAATTTAAACCAAAGATCATCAATTATTCTGATCATTTTTACAGAATATGTAGTTTAATGAAAAGTATAAAAAAATCAATGCCGCTTTCAGATCATTTTTGTTGTTGTTGTTTTTAGTTGTTTGCTTGTTTATTTTCTTGATGCATCTGAATCTCCTTCACCTCTCAGCTTCTGAGAACTCGGTGTTACACTCCACGCTGCTCTGGAGATGTTTTTGGAGACACGTAAATAATAAATCTGTATGGATTTCAACAGTTTTGTGTCCTCGAGCGTTCCATGATTTTTTTATTTAATTTATTTGTATTTATTTTTTTGCAAAAAAAAAAATGTTCTGCATGTTTTATTTTCTATGGCATTTTATCTCCGCCGGTTATCAGCGCGAGCGCGCGCGCGCGCCTCCCGACAACCGCACAAAAAAGGCCTGCAGATAACCGATCGAACATTTCGATTGCAAGCGAAAGCGATTTGCATATTGATCACTCTCTCTCTCTCTCTCTCTCTCTACCTCATTCTCTCTCTCCTTTTCTCACTCCCTCCTTCCATTCTCTTTCTTTTCCAGCAGCAGCACGCTTCGGGTCGGTGTCGGTATCAAGCGCGCGCCGAGTGAACCTTCTCACCGGACTGCACGCGCACAAGGCGCACAAACGGATGCGACATTTTTCCACCTCCGACTTTTCTGGGATTTTTTTTTTCTTTTTCTTTCAAGACGCTGATTTGGGTTTTTGGTATCTTCTGCACGGGATGTGGAGGCTCGTGGAAACGCCCATTGTACCGAAGATGAGAAGAAGGAAGAGGAGGAGGAGGTGGTGGAGGTGATGGAGGTGGAGGTGGACATGAAGATGGAGGAGGAGGAAGAGAAGGAAGACGCGCGCGTGAGGGAAGACTGGTTCTTGCGAGGAAAGTGAAGAAACGTTCGGATTTTGTTGAGTCGGTTTTTAAAGTTTATGACGTGTTTAAACGTCACAGATGATTGTTTACTTTTTTGCAGCAGCAGCAGCATTAAGAACACATTTGGACAAAAAAGGTAAAGAAAGAAAAATAAGATGAAATGATCAGGTCGAAAGACAGGCGAAGCTTAGAAGCTCCTCCTGGAGGCTGATGAGTCGTAAAAGATAGAGAGAAAAGAGAGGGGGGGGGGGGGGGGGCGTAAATGCATGCACTGACATTTGGGTTCCTGTGGAGATCTGCAGACTGTTGGATTTGAGAAAGATGTTGAAATTTCCACCACCAAAATACATCTAACAATGAAAAAAAATCAATATTATTCTACAAATTATTCACAAATAAAATAAGGCGCATTTAACACGCATGTTCCCAATAATAATAATAATAATAATAATAATAATAATAATAATAATAAGGTCAGAGATCTGCTGCAGGTTCTTGTGTTTAGATTTTTCATGAAAATATCTCGAGCTCAAGGCCGCAAAACTCCTGCAGTGATTTCATGTGTTTTTATTTAACCCTCGTGATCTCTTTATAATAATCAGATTTTCCCAGTAGAAAGAAAAAAACCTGTAATCAATCACCTGCTCCAAATCCACAGCTGATCAATCAATAACATGATGATGATGATGATGATGATGATGATGATGATGATGATGGTGAGCCTCTCTTTTTTGTGTCTTCTCAATCAGTAGGCCTCATCTTCTCATCTTCTCATCATAAAATGGCCGTGTTGCTCCGTTTCACATCCATTTTTATTCGTTTTTTAGACCGGGGGATCAGTGATAAATAAATCCGATCTTAAATGTTGTTAGAGGTTGAGGTTAGGAATTACTGCAAGTCGGATTTACGACTTGATACAAAAATGATTAATCGTATAGTTTGTGGTGCTCGTGATTTTAGAGGACAGACAGACAGACAGACAGACAGACAGACAGACAGACAGACAGACAGACAGATAGATAGATAGATAGATAGATAGATAGATAGATAGATAGATAGATAGATAGATAGATAGATAGATAGATAGATGCAAATATACAGTAAATTATACAAACAAACAAACAAAAATAAATAAATTGTCTATAAGCAGGAAATATTTGGGAAACAGCAGCATGAAAACTGTTCTGTTATTTTCTGGTG
Organism: Silurus lanzhouensis; assembly: GCA_039877035.1. Lineage (NCBI taxonomy): Eukaryota > Metazoa > Chordata > Actinopteri > Siluriformes > Siluridae > Silurus > Silurus lanzhouensis. The sequence continues at coordinate 198,091 of JBCEWE010000060.1, forward strand.
ATTGTTTTTGCTTTAATCAGAAGATAAATACAATTAAAACAATTATAATTCTAATAATCTGATTTACATTCAGTTCAGTTTTTAAATTAATTCCTGGGGGAAAATGAAACCTTTTGGTTCTGTATTTATAATTTATATTAATAAATTGTATATAATTTACTAAAAATTCATTGTAATAAATGAGCAGTTACAGTTTGACATGATGTTAAATAAATCATAAACGTGATTTACTTGCTCATAGAAAACACACACAAACACACACACACACACACACAAACACACACACAAACACGTGCTTTTGCGTCATTTGTGTTTTTTATTTTTGTTTGTTTTTTTATGTGTTTAAGTTTAAAGTCCGTGAAAATTACAGACGACACAAATATTTGAATCGAAGTCCATCTGCTTGAACATGGTGTAAGTAATCAGACGTCTGATGTGAGAGTAATCGGATCATTACTCTGTGTGATTGTGTTCATGTAGACCCGACTTCAGGTTTAAACCTGATGGTTGTGTGATCATCTAATTCACCATCGATCCGGGGATTAATCACTTTCACTTCCCGAGAAGACCCGAGTTTACATCTCGCTCTCCATCTGTTTCTCTCAGCACACAATTCTCTTATTCATATTTATATTTCAGATACATTCCAATCAGGGCCACAATCGGATTCAGCATCATTAGATTTTAACCCACAGCATGAATTTATTTTAATCATTAAACCGTTTTGGGTTTTTTGTTGTTGTTTTTTTGTTAATAAAACAACAAATACTATATTGGACACATGCGGTAATATACCCAGTGTATTTATTATTAACATTATCACAAAGTATATTTATTATATACAGAAATAAATACAACAACTAAATCAACAAAGTCAAACGTACTTATTAATATAAAATAATAATAAACTATAATAATAATAATAAACTATAATAATAATAATAATAATAATAAACTATAATAATAATAATAATAATAATAAATATAATAATAATAATAATAATAATAATAATATAATAATAAGTATTAGTCACGTGTGTAATCGTTTCTTTTATTTCCTCTGCATTTGTTTGTTTGTTTGTTTTTTATATTGATTCATGAAATTGTATGTTTGGAATTAGAAAAAATCATTGCAGTAAATTCCCGCTGGTTGGTAAAATACCTTTATTTAATTTTTAGTACATTTTAATATTAGTTCATGTTCATTGAACCTAAAAATCGATATTAAGTTTTCTTTTTTTTCTTTTCTTTTTTTTTTTTTTTTTTGTAAACTGAGTAACACTTTGTTTAGTGAATTACAAACAATCCATCATTTTGGTTTTCAAAATACAAAAAATAAATCTATTTACAAAAAAATTTATATATAGAAAAGAAAAAAATAATCTTTTTTAAATAAATATTTTTTAACTCATTTTGTGCTTTTAAAAAGAATTAAAAATTTCCACACTCATTTTAATAAGTAAATCGAGTTTATATTCAGAATTAAAAAATTTTTCCCAAAACTTTACACGGTGCAGGACTGAGGATTCTGGTGGAGAATGTTTTTACGCGCTTTTTTTGTAATTAATTTCCAAACGTCTTTCCGCCCCACACACACACACACACACACACACACACACACACACAACACACACACACACACACACACACACACACACGCGCACGTGGGACTAATATAAACCAGTATTACCACCCTGCACTTTTCTATTAAAATTAAGAATATTTATTTGTTTGTTTGTTTGTTTGTTTGTTTGCTCAGTTGTTGTTTTTTTTATATTGTAATTTATGTATTTGTATTATAATTATCACTAAGATCATATTTTCTTTAGATTTTGAGGGTATTTTTTCCTACACCGAGCAGACAGAAAATGAAAGTGTACATTTGGAGCTAAATCTGATCTCCAGTGTGTCTCCAATCCTCTGGACAATAACAGCAATAACAGCGTTCATCAATCTGTAATAAACACTCAAACGCCCTTTAAATATTTAATGAATAATTCAATTACACCACTTCGAGCTTTAAAAGGTTTTTTAATGCTTTAACGCGTGAAGCTCCGCCCACACACACACACACACCCCTCCGTTGTTTTTGCCTCGTTGGGCTGATCAGTTACCATGGAAACACGTAATGAAGTTTTCACGCGGACGTCGGAACGCCCATGTGACGTCACTGGGGATCATTTGCAAAAACGGTTTATTGAAATGTTCAAATCGCAGAGTTTCAACAATCAGTTACAGACCCTTTAATTTACAACAATAATTTATAGACAAACAAACAAACAATATCATTTTATTCATTTATAATTCAATAATTCAACTGCTCAACTACCAAGCACGTTTGTTTGTTTGTTTGTTTGTTTGTTTGTTTGTGTTTGTTTGTTTGTTTGTTTGTTTGTTCCATGACGTTTTTTATTAATGAGCTTTATTCCCAATGCAATCCTATGATCAAGCTGCTTGTCTGTTTGTTTATCTATTCATCTGTTTGTTTGTTGATACCATGATATGTTTTTTTGTTGTTGTTGTTGTTGTTGTTGTTGTTAATTCCTGACTTTTATTCCTCATGAAATTTTGTCTCTTTTTTGTTTGTTTGTTATGTTTTTAAGTTTTTTATTACTGATTGTTCCAACAAAATCCAAACCACTCGTGTTGCAAATGTGTAATAATGCGCATAATATTCTTCTCAATCCAAACAAATATATTTGTTTACATGCTCCTCTTATTTAATCCATTATTAGAATTTAATTATTGATTTATTTGTTTGTGTTTGTGCTTGCTACTTTGTCTGTTTATTTATTTATTTATTTATTTATTTATTTATTTATTTATTTATTAATTTAAATTAAGAAGTCATATAATAGAATGTGAAAATAATAACATTTATAACGTTCCTTGTTCCTGGTAATGTTTTAAGATCCTGTGTGGGTGGGCTTCTGGCTGGGCCTTATAAACCCCTGGATGGGCCTGAACCCCACCCTGAGCACCACAGACACTAGCCTGTAGAACCTCATGGCCTTGTGCTTGTGTTTGTGATTGTATTTTGCACTTCCCATGCTAAAGTCTCCTTCAAACAAACACTTATGTCACTTTTATAAAGAGTTCATGTTCAGGAAGCGAAGTTCTTGTGTGTGCATCAAATGATTTTGATTGATGATGATGATGATGATGATGATGATGATGATGATAATGATGATGATTGTGATTTGTATAAATGTTTGTATCCAGTGTGTTTAATGTAAACGAAACGTATTCAAAAATCTTTCTGATAAACGAGTGTATTTAATAAAGTGTCTTTATAATAAACGTGTTCACTTTCTCAGAGTTTATGGTTTGTTACTTGAAGCAGTTCAGCCACAAGCGAGAAGATCTGTCCAGTTTCTGTCTGCCTCCAAACTTCCTCATTAATCTACATTTCAGCTCTAAAAAATAAACCATGAAGGTTCTGCAGAACATCTTCATTTCTCACTGAGTTTCATATTAGTGTGAATGTACAGGGCTTTGTGGAGGACACTCGAATTCTTCCAGTCCACCCTTAACACCAACGTCCATCCTGTGCACAGAAACATCATCATCATGCTGGAACGGTCTACAATGCAGTGTCTTTACCTGCTCCTTCACCAACACCTCCAAACATGACTTCACCTACACCAGCACTTACACTTACACCATACCTCCACCCACTTATACCTCCACCCTCCACACATGCTTTCACCCACATCTTAACCAGTGCCTTCAACCACACCTCCATCCCTTTACTCACACCTTGACCCTGCTTCCAATCACGCCTTCACCCGCACCTTCACCCACTCCTTCATCCATGCCTTCACTCATGCCATCACCTACGCCCACAACCACATCTTCACCCACACCTTCACTCACACCTTTACCCACACCTTCATCCATGCCTTCACCCGCACCATCATCTACACCTTTAAACACAACTGTAAACATCACCTCACCTGCACATTTAAAGGCAGGTGATGGGTAGCTACATCTTCACCCATGCCTTTAATCACACTATTGCTTTTGAGAGAACAGGCGCAAAACAAAAACACTACATAAATATTTGCAAACAAGCTGTTAGTGTAAGACATAAGCCACGCCCCCTGAACCATGGTGCTGAATGTTCACGCCCCCTGAACCACAGTACTGAATGTTCACGCCCCCTGAACCACAGTGCTGAATGTTCACGGTGCACTGAATGCAGAAACAAATCTCTTACACAACTCGGGTTTGTGTTGCTTTGAAAAACAGCGCTGCAAGGTGACGTCACAAAGGGCTCAAGCGCGGTGGGCGGAGCCGGGCGGAATGGCGAGTGCGCGTGCGCGCCGGCGGTGTAGGGACTTCAGCAATCAGTCAGTCAGAAGCGTCGAAAGAAAAGGAAGAGAAGAGGAGGAGCGGCAGCAGCAGCATGGCCGGACCCAGGGAGAACCATCACACCACCACCACAGCCCAGCACGCGCTGCGACACACACCGGGGCCTTAAAATCACGCGTGTTTATTTCACTCCTTCCTGTTGTTGTTTTTTTTTTATCTCCTTTTTTCGTGACCCAAAAGCGACTGGATACATAAAACACTTTTTCTTTTTTTTTCTATTATGCTGGATGCTAGAACATCTTTAATTTAACTTTTTTTTCTTTTAAACAGCCAAACCAAAGCAATCGGAGAATTAAAAAAAAAAACATTTATTCTTAAAAAAAAAAATAATAATTAAATGATACAAAAAATAGTATAATTATAATTTTAAAAAATCAAAAAGAAGGAGGATTTACAGGATTAGGAGGCAAAGGAGGTAGAAACTTTTACGCACGTGAGGAACTTCTGACTCTTGGGCGAGCAGATAGATAGATGATTTGTCCACGGGCTCCTGCGCACGATGAACGCGCAGCTGTCGATGGAGAGCCTGGGCGACCTGCACGGCGCGAGCCATGAGCAGGTGGCGGCGGCGGCCCACGCGCGCTCCGCGGCGGGCATGGCGTCCATCCTGGAGAGCGGCGACTATCCTCATCCGCACCATCCCCATCCTCATCACCCGCACGCCCACCCGCATCCGCACCAGCACCGTCCCCCGGACCACGCAGGACTCGCGGGACACCTGCACGCGGCGATGAGCGGCGCCATGGCGTGCGAGGCGACCGCCGGGATGGGCATGGGAGGCGCATACACCACACTCACACCGCTGCAGCCCCTACCACCCATCTCCACCGTGTCCGACAAGTTTCCTCATCATCCTCATGCCCACCCTCACCAGAGGATCGCGGGGAACGTGAGCGGTAGCTTCACGCTCATGCGCGACGAGCGCGCGCTGGCCTCCGTCAACAACCTCTACGCGCCCTACCACAAGGACGTAGCGAGCATGGGCTCCATCCACGGCTCCCAGCATGCGCTGGCGCCGCCGCCTCCACCTCCGCCGCCGCCTTACGGCCACGAGAAGATGCTCGCGCCGGCCGCGTTCGACTCCCATCACCCGTCCATGCACGCGAGCAGCGTCACCTCGTCCAACTCTTCGTCGTCCTCGTCCTCGTCCTCCTCGCCGGCAGCGGGCATGATGGTGCAAATCAACGGCATCCATCACCACCATCACCACCACCAGCACCACCACCACCCCCATCACCCGCACGCCCACATGAGCGCGGCGCAGGGACACCACCACCACCACCATCACCACGCGCAGGGAGCTCTTGGAGCCGTGCGGGACCGCGAGCACGCGGCGCCTGTCGAGGAGGTGAACACCAAGGAGGTGGCGCAGAGGATCACCACGGAGCTGAAGCGCTACAGCATCCCGCAGGCTATTTTCGCACAGCGCGTGCTGTGCCGCTCACAGGGAACGCTCTCCGACCTGCTGAGGAACCCCAAACCCTGGAGCAAGCTCAAGTCCGGTCGGGAGACGTTCCGCCGCATGTGGAAATGGTTGCAGGAACCCGAGTTCCAGAGGATGTCCGCTCTGCGCCTTGCAGGTCAGTCCCTCATGTGGGTCTGTTTTATTATTATTATTATTATTATTATTATTATTATTATTATTATTATTATTATTATTATTATTATTACAGAAATTCCATTTAAATGACATTTCCACACTCCCCTGTCTCATCTCATACCTTCATAATTTTATTTCTATTTTATTAAAGCGTCGTTCTGATAAATAAATCAGTATTGAATTATTGATTATATTGATTTTTTTATTAAACTTTAATACTCCTGTTATTTATTTATGAATAACTGGACGTGTAGAAACGAGTAAACAAGACAACAAAAGGCGCGAATTTGTGATTACAATTAATAATAAAAACAGTCTAATAACAACAACAACAACATAATAATAATAATAATAATAATAATAATAATAATAATAATAATAATAATAATAATAATAATAATAAAACAGACCCAATAATAATAGTTATTTTACACAGGATCTGTTTTAAGATCTGTTCTTCTTCTTCTTCTTTTTCTTCTTCTTCTTCTTCTTCTTCTTATTATTATTATTATTATTATTATTATTATTATTATTATTATTATTATACATTTTTTCTAGCTCTTCTTCTGTTTGAAGATGTATGATGTTGATCTTGTAGATGGTGATGTTTGTGGTAGTGGTTCTTAGGAAGCCATCACGGTTTAAAAGCAAGGTCCCTACTGATTCTACAAAATTAATCAAATCAACCAAAATGATTTTAGAAGCTTTATTTTATTTTTTTCTTGTTAAAATGGTAAGAATGTGTCACGTGTGTGTGTTTATAAATTGCTTGGTGTTAAGGAGCGTCTAGGTCGTGTTTTATACCACTGCTGTGTATCTTTGAGTTAAAAATGGTCCGGGTGACTTTGTGTTGATTTGATTTTTATTTTATTTATTTGATCGGTTTTTAAACAGTGACGCTGTGAAACATGCAGTTTATAATATTCCCGTTATAACGCGTGTTTCTTATTCCATCTTTACCATTTAACAACATTACAGAAACCAAAAAAGCCCACGGACTGAGCAATAGACCAGTGTGTGTGTGTGTGTGTGTGTGTGTGTGTGTGTGTGTGTGTGTGTGTGTGTGTGTGTGTGTGTGTGTGTTGTGACTCCAAACATTAAGGCCCTAATAAGGTTTTATTTTTTAGAGAATCAATGTGTAGAGAGATGAAGACGTCTGGCGCCGCTCGCCTCCATGCACTCCACCTGTCTGTCTGCCTCCATACACTCCACCTGTCTGTCTGCCTCCATACACTCCACCTGTCTGTCTGCCTCCATACACTCCACCTGTCTGTCTGCCTCCATACACTCCACCTGTCTGTCTGCCTCCATACACTCCACCTGTCTGTCTGCTTCCATACACTCCACCTGTCTGCCTCCATACACTCCACCTGTCTGCCTCCATACACTCCACCTGTCTGTCTGCTTCAATACACTCCACCTGTCTGTCTGCTTCAATACACTCCACCTGTCTGTCTGCCTCCATACACTCCACCTGTCTGTCTGCTTCAATACACTCCACCTGTCTGTCTGCTTCAATGCACTCCACCTGTCTGTCTGCTTCAATGCACTCCACCTGTCTGTCTGCCTCCATACACTCCACCTGTCTGTCTGCCTCCATACACTCCACCTGTCTGTCTGCTTCCATACACTCCACCTGTCTGTCTGCCTCCATACACTCCACCTGTCTGCCTCCATACCTCCCCCTGTCTGCTTCAATACACTCCACCTGTCTGTCTGCTTCAATACACTCCACCTGTCTGTCTGCTTCCATACACTCCACCTGTCTGTCTGCTTCAATACACTTCACCTGTCTGTCTGCTTCAATACACTTCACCTGTCTGTCTGCCTCCATACACTCCACCTGTCTGTCTGCCTCCATACACTCCACCTGTCTGTCTGCTTCAATACACTTCACCTGTCTGTCTGCTTCAATACACTTCACCTGTCTGTCTGCTTCAATACACTCCACCTGTCTGTCTGCTTCCATACACTCCACCTGTCTGTCTGTCTGCCTCCATACACTCCACCTGTCTGTCTGCTTTCATACACTCCACCTGTCTGTCTGCTTCCTTCGACTGTTTTGACATTTTTGTTATTAGATTTTAATGTTATTTTAGTAACAGTATCAGTAGCTAATAGATCAGCTTAGATTTAATGTGTGTCTCTGTGTGTGTGTGTGTGTGTGTGTGTGTGTGTGTGTGTGTGTGTGTGTGTGTGTGTGTGTGTGTGAGTGAGAGAGAGAGAGAGAGAGAGAGAGAGAGAGAGAGAGAGAGAGAGAGAGAGAGAGAGAGAGACGTTTATTGAAATTTTTATCTATTTGATTGTAAGATATTTATTCTGAGTGCGCGCTCACGTGTGTTCGGGTATATTTACACACACACACACACACACACACACACACACACACACACACACACACACACACACACACACTGTTAAGGCGGTGTTAGTTATTATTCTTATGACTTTGATCCGCCGTTTATTTGAATTAATCAATAAACGCGAAGCTCGTGCGCTCGCTCAGGATCTCCGCCTTCATCCACTCCACAGAAACATAAACACACCCGCCATGTTTATAAATATATATAATGTGTTTGTTTTATATATATGAGTTTTTATTGCCGCATTGTTCGCCCCGTATTTCTGCCTGCATCAGCAAAAATATGCTAATTATTAATCATGCTTATTAAACTCTGTTTATTTGATTTGTTTGTTTGTTTGCTTGTTTTTTGATTGTTGTGTCTGTGTTCAGGTGTAAACATTAAGAGAGAGTTTATAACAGACCTCCGTTATAGAAAAATCACTTTCTCTCCGTTTCACGCATCTGTTTATGTCCATCTGTAAACTGATTCATTCTCATAGCGCACTGCAGCTGATGAGGAGGATAATGAGGATGATGATGATAAGGATAATGATAAGGATGTTGATGAGGATGATGATGAGGATGATGAGGATGAGGATGAGGATGATGAGGATGAGGATGATGATAAGAATGATGATGATGAGGGGGATGATGATGAGGTTGATGATGAGGATAATGATGAGGATGATGATGATGAGGGGGATGATGATGAAGATGATGATGAGGATGATGAAGATGATGAGGAGGAGGAGGAGGATGAAGTTGATGATGAGGATGATGATGAGGATGATGATGAGTTTGAGGATATTTTATTAAACTGATCTCTGAGCACCTTACCGGAAGGTCAAAGCTGAACATTTCATTGATCAAATTTACACTAAATCCAGTCTTTATCACTGTGTGCTTGTTTGTTTGTTTGTTTGTTTGTTTGTTTGTTTGTTTGTTTGTTTGTTTTCTCTCATCTTATGTTTTTTCCTTCTAAATTTATCCTACAATTTAGAACAGTAATCTTCGATTTCTTACAGATTTAATAATAATAATAATAATAATAATAATAATAATAATAATAATTAATAATAATAATAATAATAATAATAATAATAATAATAATAATAATAATAATAATAATAATAATAATAATAATAATAATAATAATAATAAAATAATAATAATAATAATAATAATAATAATAATAAAAGTGCTGTGTCTCAGAACTGAACTGAACCCCATGAGTAGTGAGGAAGACTCTAGTGATGATGGTTGTTAGCGTGAATTAGCATGTAGTTTGAGTTATTTGTGCATTTTTTGAGCTTCATTTGTGTGATTTACGAGCTGAGATGATTGCGTTTTAATCTCTTTCACACCAGTTCAGTTTTGGCATGGAGACGTTAAGAGCTGCAATAAAACTCCTTTGACATTTAGAATTCACGGTAGTACACTGTAATAACTCTCAGTGTTGTTGTGGATCCAGTAATCATTCACATTATGTTTTCTATAGTTATATAGTAGAGAATTAAACCTGAAGAACCACTGCAAGCTTGAGATCATTGAAGGTACATTCCATCGTGTCTACAGAAGCTACAGAAACATGTTCTCGTTATGATCTTACACTTTCTTACCTTTATTTCTGAATGTCCCTTCATTTCCATTTATTACAGCTTCAGCTGCAGGGATAGATAGATAGATAGATAGATAGATAGATAGATAGATAGATAGATAGATAGATAGATAGATAGATAGATAGATAGATAGATAGATAGATAGATATCTGTGTTCTGATTAAATATACTGTAATCTATAATGATATTAATAACACTATCAGTTATTGAGTAATTTAAGAATAATGTTTCTTGGAGCAGTAATTATTATATAATAATGATAATTTGTCGGGTGTTTATAAGGTTTGTTGTCTGTTTTGGACCATAATGATATAATTAAGTGTTTTTTACACTCTAATTATAAAAACAGACAGAGGATCTTTTTCGAAATTATTACAAGTGCAGAATGTAGGCGTGGCTCTCAGGGGTAAAGAGAAAACGCCAGAATTACACCTAATGTCACACTTCCCCCATGTGGCCATGAGCAGAACTGCAACACAAGCAGTTTACACTCAGCGGCACGAGTTCAAAGTGTTAGGATTGAAAATATATTTTCTGTATATATTTCTCTCTCTCTCTCCCTTTTGATAGATAGATAGATAGATAGATAGATAGATAGATAGATAGATAGATAGATAGATAGATAGATAGATAGATAGATAGATAGATAGATAGACAGACAGACAGACAGACAGACAGACAGACAGACAGACAGACAGACAGACAGATAGATAGATAGATAGATAGATAGATAGATAGATAGATAGATAGATAGATAGATAGATAGATAGATAGATAGATTTTGTGGAAATTTGTGGAGATATATTCAGCTACAAGGTTGTTAGTAAAGGCAGGTAGTGATGTAGGTGAGAAGGTGAGGAGGTTCCTGGGGTGCAGTCAGCGTTCACATTCATCCCAGAGGTGTTTAATAGGGTAAAGTCAGGTGTTCTGGTGCCTGGGGATGTGCAGTTAGAGGAAAATGTGGTAATTCCGCTTCATTACACCATCTCTGTGTTGACTGTTTTGCTTTAGCAACACACACACACACACACACACACACACACACACACACACACACACACACACACACACACACACACACACACACACACACAGATGAAATAGTGCTAGTGTTCAGTGTTAGTGATATTTCACTGTTACAGTTCTTCAGGTTTCTGTTGTCCGTAAGAAGTAAAAGAGGTGAATGGTCTCTGTGTCTAATCAGACCAAACATTCTCAGTTATATATAAACACCATTGTGAGCAGTGATGTCACTTCCTCCCTCACAACAGTGGTTGATGGTTAAGAAGGGGGCGTGGCTTAAAGATTGTAGCCAATCACATTTGTTGCTCTTTAACGAAACGTGATACTTAAGTCATCATGATAAACAGTGTGAAAGAGTTGCGGATGAACACGTGTGAAGGGGAACGTGAGTGATGACCAGACAGACACCTGACACTTTCCTTTGTCTTTCTGTCTCTGTTTTTTTCAGCTTGCAAAAGGAAGGAGCAGGAACACGGCAAAAACGAGCACGGGAACGTCTCGAAGAAACCACGTCTCGTTTTCACCGACGTCCAGCGCCGGACTTTACATGCAATATTCAAAGAGAACAAGCGTCCGTCCAAAGAGTTACAAATCACCATCTCTCAGCAGCTGGGCCTGGAGCTCGCCACTGTCAGCAACTTCTTCATGAACGCTCGGAGGCGGAGTCTCGATAAGTGGCTGGATGATGGAGGCGGGAACTCAGCCAACTCGTCCTCCAGCTCTTGTACCAAAGCATAACAGCTGCAGACTGATGTGACCCCAAAGAAAGAAAAACCCTTCGGTGGAAAAGCTTTAACTTTAAAGAAAAGAAAAACTCATCCAGAGAACATCTGGACAGTGTTTTCTTTTTTTTTTTTGCCCTTAAGACTTGTACAATACTGATATTTATATAATATCCAAAGAAAAAACCAAACAACCAAAGACTTCTTCTTCTTCTTCTTCTTCTTCTTCTTCTTCTTCAGCGAGTATTTAAGACTTCATTAGGTTTTGTCTGCAAAAGAGAAAGTGTTACTGTCGAACCATTGGTCATACAAACATCCACACCTATCTATCACCTCTCATTCTTCATTCACGTGATTGGTTGGACTGTTTCTCATCACCGATTGGATGCCGACTCCGCCTCAGAGTCATCCTAATGTTTTGTTTTGTTTAATTGTTGTTGTTTTTTTTTTATTTGAGGCACGTGACATCTCTACCAGTTTTAGCACTGTGTCCCAATCGGAGACGAGTGCAGGTGTGATGATGGCGATGTCACTCGTTGTGCTCCGAAACCCCTCCCCCTTTTCTCACCCTCATTCCTTTCCTTTCCTTTTACTCGTGATAAAAACGAATTGTCCAGGGATTGAAGATAAAAGCACGAAGCTGTAGCATCTTACCATCTCGAAACCCGTGCTCGTCCTGCTCATGGTGCTTTCTTCCTCACTGTCAGGAAAACAACGATGCGTTTTCATTCCACTTCGTCCACGTTTGTTTTTTGTTTCGTTTTTTTTACGTCTAGCAATCAATCGAGTACGGAACCAAAGAAGTTAAGTGTGTGTCGAAGAGACTGCTCCAAATTTCTACACTCTAATCAAATATTATATATATATAAGGTAGAAACTTTGCGCTCAAATCATCCACACTTTGTCCAATCGCTCGCCGCTTTGAGGCGTGACACGTTCAGGGAAAACTTTAAGATACTTTGCTCAAATGATGTTTTTTTACAAAAAAAAAAAAAAACAACTAAAGAAAGAAAGCCAGCAGCTAAACACCAAAGATCCACCCACCCTCGTCGGGACGCTTCAGTAGCTGTGCTGTAAAAACCCAATCAACCAAAAACAAACAAAAATCAACCACACCAACCACGTCACACGTTTCCTGTATCATCCAGCATCAAACCCTGTGAAACTCTAAAGATGGTAGTCACACTTTAATTAAGGACATAAAGTGTGTCATTTTTTATCTATCAATAAACAGTCAATGCAACAAAGGAATAAAAAAAGAATAAAGACTGCGTGAATTCATCTGCGGTTCAGCCATCAGTCAGTGTGAGACGTAATCTCATCGACTTTTCAACTAAAAACAAATCAAATTCTATACTAAAAATCAATTCGGTGAAGGATCGATTTACTGTAGAAGTTACTTGTGACTTTGATCTTTTTTATATTTTGACGGCAAAAAATTCGCAAATCTCCTCCAGCCCAGTAGGTGGGGCTTTCCATCTGCCACCATATTCCTCATTGATGTTTCATGTAATTGTGATAAACCATAACCTTGAATGACCTTGTGACACTCCAAAAAAGCCCATGTTTTTTTGCCCCAGAGTCTGTGTATGTGGACGTTGTTATTCACATTATATTCACTAGGGGGCAGAGTAAAGCCGAAACATCCCTGGCTGGATGATTTCCTATAAAATGTCACCGTACAGGCAACATCTCTGGTGTTCTGAATGATTCTGAAGGGTAATACGTCCTTGAGGAATTGTTCAGAGCACACACACTCACACACATATACAAACTCCAAATAAAGTGTAACGCCCTGTTAATAAAACCTACAAACTTCATACTCACCCGCGGTTTGACGCTTTCAGCAGATTCATTCTATTCATGACCCAGTTTGGAAGAAAGCATTACGAGCTTCGTGTTTTTTCCTCCTCGAGGAAGCGTTTGCATTCGGCCCACTACAACACTCACCATGTTTCTGACCCGGTGGTCCCCGGTGGTCCCTGGTCAGGTGTGGTGTGGTGTGATGTGGTGTGGTGTGGTGTGGTGTGGTGTGGTGTGGTGTGGTTAGCTTTACCAAAAAAAAAAGAGTTCTATCTATATATCCAGTACTGCATCTGAGGACAAGGAGAAGATGAACGCTGCTTCCTCGTGTAGAAAAGAGGAAAATATCTTCAGACCTGCGTATATTTTTAGTGCGAACCAAAGATGCTACCTCACTTAGTTTCCATTAGTGATTTCAATCACGTTAAAGATACCAAAGATTACCAAAGATGGTTCTTTTTTTTTTCTTTTTTCTTTTCTTTTCCTCTCTTTTGCACGGCCTTCGTGAACGACGTGGTGGATATCATGGAAGGTGTGATGATTGCCCAGCCTCCTTTCCTTAACTTTCCTTTCCTCTCTCTCTCTCTCTCTCTCTCTCTCTCTCTCTCTCTCTATCCCTCTTTTCTTTCCTTCACTTCTGTGTGCTCTCTTTTTCATTCGTGCTCGTGTGACTTTGATAAAACCAAAAAAAAAAATGGAAAACTCTCACAGGACGAGTGCCTTGCTTGAACCAAAGTGTTAAACCGCCGTTAACCTCTCTCTCTCTCTCTCTCTCTCTCTCTCTCTCTCTCTCTCTCTCTCTCTCTCGCTCTATTTCAATCATTCTTTCTGTTGTACTATTAAAATACCTCAGCCTCTCGAAAGGCCAATGATGATTACAGAGTCTCTCTCCCTCTCTCTTTTTTTTTTCCTACCCCTTTCTCTCTCTCTCTCTCTCTCTCTCTCTCTCTCTCTCTCTCTCTCTCTCTCTCTCTCTCTCTCACTCTCTCAGTGTGGTGCTTTTCACCAGTGCAGCCATGCAACACAAAAAAAACATAATCACCCCTTTTTTCCTCCAACTCTTTTGCTGATAAACCAAAGCTCCTCCCCTTTCCCGAATTAACCCCTCCCCAAAACGAATCAAACCACTAGCCCCACCCTATTTCTCGCTGGCAGGCGTGTCCACCGTGCTCCAGGCCGTATACATGTTTTTACCAAATGTCTCAGAATACCTCATACTAATAAAACAGCGTACAGTTGTGTTGTATAGAGAGTTTATGTGTTTGACGCTTATTTTTGTTTGTATTTTTTTTTTATCAATTCGTAGAAAAAAAAATTTGATCTTTATTTATTTTGTCCGTTCGACTTTAAAAAAGTGCTGTGTTCTTTCGCTTATCAAAGGCAAGTTTTTTTGGAAAGCTTGCAGGAAGGAAAAGAGAAACATATTTTTTTTATTAAGGGTTGTGTTACGCTACGTGCGATACGGAAAAAAAAAACGTAGACTTCTTTTTTACAGGGTGAAAAAAAGATAATAAACTGCTGTGATGCCGTGTTTATATGTGTTTATATGTTTTATTTTCCACTCTTTCCCCAGTCGTGTGGTCCGGTTTGGTTTTAATTTTGTACCGATTTAAGTCTGTTGATTTGTGTATTTGTAGAAATGATAGATTTGTATATAGTAGGGTGTTTTGGAGAAAAAAAAAAAAGAAAACCAACAAAACAAAAACGTTCGGTTTTTAAGTTTTTTGGCCTTCTGACGGAAGCACTGACGCGGCGATCTCTCGTGTCTCGACTGGCATGTGTACGGTTCTGTGATCAAAACACTGCCAGAAACACATCTCCCTCTCACACACACACACACACACACACACACACACACACACACACACACACACACACACACACACACTGACATCACACAACTGGCCTATTATGTGTGTGGTTGGGGGGTGTGTGTGTGTGTGTGTGTGTGTGTGTGTGTGTGTGTGTGTGTGTGTGTGTTGAAGCAGTGGCACACGGGGCAGAGCCTAGACAATAAAGCAGGAAGGATCCATGGATTGATTGACAGTTTCTTTCATTGTTCTGTTATTTGAAGCATACGTGTAAAATACAACGCCACTACAGGTGTTCATCATAAACCCCGCCCCCTTTGAGGCGACTTTCACCAGAGTTGTACACACTCTATGTATGATGTACAGTGGTAGCGTTTGTTTTGCTGTGTTCTAAATTGTACAATCACCTTCCCATGTGTGTGTGTGTGTGTGTGTGTGTGTGTGTGTGTGTGTGTGTGTGTGTGTGTTGTAAACCCTTCATCCCTGTTTCTCCTCTTCTCACTTGTCAGTCTGATCATCATAAGAATCAGGGCATGTCTGGTCTCGTCGACGTCTCTGTGGGAAAGAGTGGTGCGATGTATCGATATCCTCAGTATCGTGATAGGAGTATTGTGATATCTCGATATACATGCAATGACTTCAACACTGTCTCTTGAACAGCATGACAGTGTACGTGAATACGAATGATACCTTGGTGTGTGTGTGTTTGAATACTCAGATGCAGCGATATTTCTCTCTCACACACACACACACACACACACACACACACACACACACACACACACTGACAGACATAACTATAGATATGCCGATGTGTTGCGGTGATACGATGCACATGAAATGAAAGATATGTCAGGACATTTACAAACAATACGTTAAATGTTAATTTTTCTACCGAATTTTCATGTCGTGTGTGAATCGTCTCCGATATCGAGATGTTGTTGTATGGGAACGTCAGGAGAGCAGTCCCACAGATGAGGACATTGATATCTTGATGTATGTTAAGATATTGTTTGTGTATTGTCCGTAAACATCCCAAACTTTAAACATCTAAGAACCTCGGGAAGTCTCCTTGTGACACGTCATGCGCGAGATATCGATATCTCATTGCGAACATCACAATATCTCGTTATATATGAACATCGCAACATCTCTATGCGTGTGAACGTTTGGATTTGCATGAACATCACAAGATCTTGTTGTACATGAACATTGCGGCACCTCGTTGTGCATGAACATCGTGATATCTCATTGTGCTAGAACATCGTGATATCTCATTGTGCTAGAACATCGTGATATCTCATTGTCCTAGAACATCGTGATATCTCATTGTGCTAGAACATCGTGATATCTCGTTGTACATGAACATCGTGATATCTCATTGTGCTAGAACATCGTGATATCTCATTGTGCATGAACATCGTGATATCTCATTGTGCATGAACATCGTGATATCTCATTGTGCTAGAACATCGTGATATCTTGTTGTGCATGAACATCGTGATATCTCATTGTGCATGAACATCGTGATATCTCATTGTGCATGAACATCGTGATATCTCATTGTGCTAGAACATCGTGATATCTTGTTGTGCATGAACATCGTGATAACTCATTGTGCATGAACATCGTGATATCTCATTGTGCATGAACATCGTGATATCTCATTGTGCTAGAACATCGTGATATCTCATTGTGCATGAACATCGTGATATCTCATTGTGCATGAACATCGTGATATTGTGCATGAACATCGTGATATCTCATTGTGCTAGAACATCGTGATATCTCGTTGTGCATGAACATCGTGATATCTCATTGTGCTAGAACATCGTGATATCTCATTGTGCATGAACATCGTGATATCTCATTGTGCATGAACATCGTGATATTGTGCATGAACATCGTGATATCTCATTGTGCTAGAACATCGTGATATCTCGTTGTGCATGAACATCGTGATATCTCATTGTGCTAGAACATCGTGATATCTCGTTGTGCATGAACATCGTGATATCTCATTGTGCTAGAACATCGTGATATCTCGTTGTGCATGAACATCGTGATATCTCATTGTGCATGAACATCGTGATATCTCGTTGTGCATGAACATCGTGATATCTCATTGTGCATGAACATCGTGATATCTCATTGTGCTAGAACATCGTGATATCTCGTTGTGCATGAACATCGTGATATCTCATTGTGCTAGAACATCGTGATATCTCGTTGTGCTAGAACATCGTGATATCTCGTTGTGCTAGAACATCGTGATATCTCGTTGTGCATGGACATCATGATATCTCATTGTGCATGAACATCGTGATATCTCATTGTGCTAGAACATCGTGATATCTCGTTGTGCTAGAACATCGTGATATCTCGTTGTGCATGGACATCATGATATCTCATTGTGCATGAACATCGTGATATCTCATTGTGCTAGAGCATCGTGATATCTCATTGTGCTAGAACATCGTGATATCTCGTTGTGCTAGAACATCGTGATATCTCGTTGTGCATGGACATCATGATATCTCGTTGTGCATGAACATTGCGATATCTCATTGTACGTGAGGATATTGCTATGTTGTTGTGCATGAGGATCTCACTATCTCATTGTTAGTAAGGATCTCGGTATCTTGTGTGTGAAGATAGCGTTATCTCTGTGTGAGGGAATATTTTACTATCTCGTTGTACATGAGAAGATCACTATCTCATTGTGCATGAGGATATCACTACCTCGTTTTTTATGAGGGTATCACCATCACGCTGTATGTGAGGATATCACTATCTCGTTCTACCTGAGGACATCGCTATTTTGTTATGCATGAGAATATCACTATCTCGTTGTGCATGGAGATATTGAGATCTCGTTGTTGTGAGAATATCGCTGTCTGTAAATGATGATATCACTATCTCTTTGTACGAGAGGATAATCTCTATCTCTGTGTATGTGAGATTATTGTTATCTCGTTCTACATGAGGATCTCGCCACCTCGTTGTGAGGGAACATCCCGATGTCCAGATGTACCTGAATATTTCATATTGGACATTACGATATCTCTGTGCATTAAGACATTAATATCTCGTGGTTGGGGATCACATGCAGATCTCGAGAGTGAACATCACAAGATATCTCGTTACGGCAAAATATCGGTATCTCGTTTTGTTTGAACGTACCCCGTTCGTAACGTGAAGGTCTTCACGCGCCACGGTGAGGGATCGCTCGGGTTATTGTTCGTCCCCGTCCCAGTTGGTTGTCGCGGAAATGGAGTTTCCTGTTTGATACGAAGGCCTGGCTCTGTGTGTGCCCTACAATATTTTGAGCGCCTATGACAATCATCTGGAAAAGACACAAAAAAAAGATTTTCTTCCTCTTCATCTTTTTATCTTTTTTTTTTCGCTTCTTTTTACAGTCCACAATGATGTGAGCTTCTACTTCTTTTTTTTCCAAGCAATGATTATGTTTCGCAGAAATGAGCTTTTTCTTTATTTTTTTGTCCCCAAAGCAGTGACTCGAACTGCATGGTTCCAGTTTACCAGCTGAGCACTTCACAGTTTTACATTTTATTTATCGCTCTTTTTGTCTCTTCGGTGCTTTTTTTTAATCTATTCGGTGTCTGGTAAAGAAAAAGACAAAGAAAAAAAAACGAGAGCGATGCACTAGACGTCCTTCTCCGGTTGTGTTTTTGTGATGCCTTACTTTTATTTTGCGTTTAATGTGCTTTTTCTTTCTCATCTTTCCGACTTTGCCCTCCCTCTCTCTCTCTCTCTCTCTCTCTCTCTCTATCTTTCTCTCTTTCTAATTTCTTTCTTTCTCTCTGTCACTTGTTCTCTGCTGTGCAATATCATCAACTGTGTTTGCTAAGCAAGACAAAAAGTGGGAAAAAAAAACAAGAAGCAAGTGATGATGTCATCATGCTTTTTTTCAGTGTTGAAATGTTTCAGCATTTCTGTAGTCACAAAAAAAATAAACATGTAGAAAAATAAAAACTGTTGGGTTTTTCCAGCACCGCAAGTTTGTCCTTCTGATTCATTTCTGTCCACTAAAAAAAATAAAGTGCAAAAGTATTCACCCTCCTTTTGAACTTTCCCAACATTGTGTGGTGAAAAGTCATAATGAGCTATAATGGTAAGTGGTAAGTCACTGGTGAAGCCTCCGGGTTACTGATCAGAAGGTCGGGCTCTTGAACAAGGTCCTCAACCCTCTGTGCTCCAGCTGTATGAGGAGGTATGCAAAGAAAAAATTTCTCTGTAATGTACACGTGACAAGTAAAATGAACTCTCTCTTTCTTCAATGTAATTACTTGTATTTGTATAAGTCACATGATCACAGTATAAAAAGACCAGTTCCAGGAAGAGTTTGTTGAAGACGTAGTGGAACACCTGACTCCACAAACTTTTAGCACAAATTTTGAGACACACTGTACCTGAATTATTCCTTCCCTCGATCCAGGAGACCCCAAACCTGTTCCAGAATGACAATGCTTCTGTGCACAAAGCCAGCTCCATCAAGATATGCTTTACATGGTTTGGAGTGGAAGATCTGCTACTATAGAGCTCCAACCCCATCTGGGATGAATGTGAACAATGACTGCACCTCCTCAACTCACCTACATCAGTACATGACTTTACCTTTGTTGCTGAATGAATCTCCACAAAATCGCCACAAAATCTAGTGGAACATCTTCTCAGAAGAGTGGAGCAATGGGGGCTTTTGGCCTTTTGGTGTGTCAAAACATGTCCTGGGCAAAACTGTTCACAAGGATTGATCAGAGTTTGGACTTTGTCCACAGCAGTGCGTCCACAAAAGCCGGGTAAAGACTGGATTAATCAGAGGATATCTAAACTGCTTACAGGAACACTGAATGTTTTGAAGGGATACACCGCTCAGAGAGGACAAGATGTTTACAGGATAAATGTAGCTTAGACACAACACTGAGTTATACAATAACCCTTTCAGAATGAAACCAATGCAAATAATATTGGCCTTGTGGCAAAGCATTACTTTGTGTAAAAACAAACATTATTACTTGCTGTGAAACATGGTGGCGGTAACATCATATACACCAGCAGGGACTGGAAATTCTACACATACTGCCACAACCATAGTGGCTTTGTGGGTGTTTTTTTTTTCTTTACCAAAATGAGAGAAACACGCAAAAAGAAGTTGTTGTGGGAAAGAGACTCCATTTTAAAATCATGACAGGATTTGTTTTTAAAATGACCATCAGGGGGCGCCTTTAGCTAACTTAAATAAAATAATTTGTGAAACTGCAGGATTTGACAAATTGACGATTAAATTCACAATCACTACAAATGTGAATCATCAATCATTGTAAATAAATGTTATAAAACCATTTCAGCAACAAACACGGTTTGTTTAATAGTGTATTATTCACACACACACACACACACACACACACACACACACACACATATATATATATATATATATATATATATATATATATATATATATATATATATATATATATATATATATATTTATATATATATATCACATATGGAGGGTGAAAACCATTTTACTAAACCAAGAAACCAAGTTGAGACTCCAAACCTCTACACTACAACCGCAACTGTGCACCTACATCAACTGGAGCAGTTGTCTGGAAGGCAAACAAACCCTTTCCCAGGCTGAGAGAAGCTATGAAAGAGCTATTCAGGAATGGCTGACCTCCTCACAATGTCTGGACAATTTATTTTTAAGAATGTCCGAGACCAAATCAATTTCTCTTCCTCCGTAGGCATAAAAATGTCTAACAACAGATTCATATTAATGTGTGCAGAGCTACACACGTGTTTTACCAGTTGAACTCGGCTGTAACAGTTTCCCTCTGACCAACCAATCAGAGGACAGAAAAATGCTATTCTGGGCCAGCGAGCTGCCCTGTGAGGAGAATCTGAAATATGATTGGTTAAAGAAACAGATTAATTGATAATATTCTCTGAGGTAAAAAGGCCAGCAGTACTGATTCTGAAGGCTCTGGGCAGATTAGATTGACATGGCAGCACATAGAGACTGAAATCTGATTGGACAAAAAATCTAACATCCACATACACGTACTGAAGCAGTGCAGCCGAGAGAAACACTACGACATGAAGAGAATAAACTGTAGGAATAAATTAATACAATTTAATGGAACAAATATTTGAATTTATGTTGTAAATGTAGGTCAGTGCTTCTGATTAGACCAGTGTTTAAGACCAGCAGAGATATGATGTGGTTTTATATATAAAACCACAAGATGGCAGCAGAGTGACTAATAAATGAACACGACTAAGTTTGCAAAATTATGTTTCTCTTTTAATTTAAATTATTTAGGATTTCCAATAATTAAATGTGTCAAGTCAAATATTAATAACAATAGTAATTCTAAATGTGTCTCCTTCTTTTAATTTACTTTAATCAGAGTTTAGTGGATCTTATTATTAAGACTACATTGTGTACAGGAGTGTAAAAAATATGTTTAATGCATGTATAATATTCATTTTTCTCCTTAAAATATTTCTCATATGAAATAAATTTTTTCATAAGAGTAATTTGACCAACCCAGCCTTTAGTGATACACAAGTCAGGTCACTCTTAGTGTCGGTCTCAATCCCGGATAAATGTGGAGTTTTGTGTTATGAAGGACATCCAGTGTAAAACATGTACCAAATCAAATATGCGGATCACGAATCAGAATTTCATACCGGATCGGTCGAGGCACAGGTTACTAACGACCAACACAGGTATCGTTAACCAACAGGGTACCAGTGGAATTTGGAGATGAGGAACACATCTACAGAGACAACGGGGAAAGGAGAAGTGTAGGAGAGTGGAGGTTCGGGTTGGTACTTTAAATATTGGTACTATGACTGGTAAAGGGAGAGAGGGAGCTGATATGATGGGGAGGAGAAAGGTAGAGATGTTGTGTGTTCAGGAGACCAAGTGGAAAGGGAGTAAGGCCAAGAACATTGGAGGTGTTTAAACTGTTCTATCATGGTGTGGGTGGAAAGAGAAATGGTGTAGGGGGGATTCTGAAGGAAGAGTACAGTAAGAGTGTAGTGGAGGTAAAGAGAGTTTATGATAGGGTGATGAACGTAAAGCTGGAAGCTGAAGGGGTGATGATAAATGTCATCAGTGCCTATGCTCTATGAGTGCATATAATTAAAGCAAATGTAAAAGACAGAGTAGTATAGAGACGGATAGAAGAAGGAGAAGAAGACTGTAATTATGTATGTATGTATGTATGTATGTATGTATACACACACAGTGCCTCTCAACTCTCAAAGTATGGGATTTTGAGACACGTGCAGGTTCCTTCAAAAAACTAGGTAAAGCGCTAGAACACATTGTGCCTAAAGTGTAAATTGTGTTGAAGTGTACTACTTATAAGTAACCGCTAGATGGTAGCAAAGTCCAGATGAGGACAGAGCAGCGCCATCTCGTTTATTTCAGTAGATGGCGCTGTGTTTTATGTGTTTTATATCGACAGTTTAACGACCGGAAGTATTGTTTGAGATAATTTTTTTAAACTCCATATCACTTAAAAACTTCTCTGTCGTTTTTCTTTATATTTCATCTGTAGTGAAGTGTAGTTTTTTAAACAAAGATTTTCATTAAATCATAAAATATCCTCAGTAGAATTATTCAGTTGTTTGACTTCTTCCATTAGAGGAAATAAAACAGTGGTTAAATATTCAACATAAAATAAAAATCGAATATTACAGGTTTCTCTTAAATTAAATAACCGCAAATGTCTCACTTTCTAGTGTCACTATAAAACATTCTGTACATTTTCTTTCTTTCTTTTTTTTTAGGATATCTGATATACTGCACATACTGCACAAACATAGATAGATAGATAGATAGATAGATAGATAGATAGATAGATAGATAGATAGATAGATAGATAGATAGATGGATAGATGGATGGATAGGTGTGTGTTCTGTAAATTATGTTTCCTACTGTCAGTACTGTTGTATGATCACTGATTTGTACTGTACTGGGGACACGTGTACTGATTATTAAATAATTTATTTGGAACTAAGAACATGTTTACACAAAGATGTGTGTGTTGTTTTTGTTGTGTCTCATGAACTTGATGTGTTTGATGTTGATGTGTTGGATGTAGTTGTTGTGTCTTATGATGATGTTTTTGATGATTAGTGTTTGATATTGTTGTTTTTGTTATAGTTAAGTTAAATATTGTTAAGTTAAAGTTGTTTAATGATGTTAGTGTTTGATTATTTTGTGTTGGATGTTGTTGTGTTTGTTGTTTTGTCTGATGATGTTGCTGTGTTTTATGATGTCATTGATTGTGTTGTGTTTGATGTTGATGTGTTTGTTGTTGTGTCTGATGAGGTTAGTGTATGATAATGTGATTGTTGATGTGTCTATTGTGTTTTGTGCTGCTGTTGTAGATGATGTTATTGTTGTTTGATGAATCTGTTATTTTTGTGTTTGATGTTCCTGTGTTTGATGATATTGGTGTGTTTGGTGCTGCTGTTGTAGATGATGTTATTGTTGTTGTTTGAAGGTATTGTTGTGTTTGATGTTCCTGTGTTTGATGATATTGTTGTGTTTGATGTTCCTGTGTATGATGATATTGTTGTGTTTGATGTTCCTGTGTTTGATGATATTGTTGTGTTTCGTGCTGCTGTTGTAGATGTTATTGTTGTTTGATGAAGCTGGTATTGTTGTGTTTAATGATATCGCTGTTTAACATTGTTGTGTTTGATGTTCCTGTGTATGATGATATTGTTGTGTTTGATGTTCCTGTGTTTGATGATATTGTTGTGTTTGATGTTCCTGTGTTTGATGATATTGTTGTGTTTGGTGCTGCTGTTGTAGATTATGTTATTGTTGTAGTTTGAAGGTATTGTTGTGTTTCGTGCTGCTGTTGTAGATGTTATTGTTGTTTGATGAAGCTGGTATTGTTGTGTTTAATGATATCGCTGTTTAACATTGTTGTGTTTGATGTTCCTGTGTTTGATGATGTTGTGTTTGATGTCGTGCCAGATGTTGCTATATTCAATGCTGTTTGATGACGTGTCTTTTCTGTTTGATGTTACTGTTGTGTTTGATGTATTTAGTGTTGTGTCTGATGTTGGTGTCTGGTGTTGTTTTGTCTGATGCTGATATATAACGCTGTTAATTAGCTGATTGATATGTTGTGTTTTTTTTGCTCGAATATGATTTAAATATCCGCTCTCTGAAACCATCGATGCAGAGCAGGAAGCGGAAACGGAAGTAGCGCCAGGAGGAGGCGGAGTCCTGGTCACGTGATTAGACAACCAGTCTCTTAATGTTTTGACAAGCGGTTCCGAGGAGCAGAAGATCCGGAGAGAGCATCAGCTGATCATCTGTGATTGTCATTATTATGATGATGATTAGGAGGAGGATGAATGTGGTGGTTATAACGCTTCATGGCGGTGTAGCGGATCATCAGACAGTCTTTAATCTTTAGCTGGAATGCTTCCGGGTGGGTTAGTTAACTGGTTTTGAACTAACCAGGTTGTTGAGTGTATTTAACTTAGTGAAGATTCTGTACACTGAAGATGAAGATGGTTGATGAGACAGCTGGCATGGCCGGATAAACACACACTCACACACACACATATGGAGTGTTGATGGACTACTAGAGTCGCAGTGAAGATCTCGAGGCTTTGCTGCAGCTGTGTGTGTGTGTGTGTGTGTGTGTGTGTGTGTGTGTGTGGGGTCAGATCTTGGTATTAGAGCTTCAACCAAGGTGTCATGATGTTGGCATGGCCGTGAAACGATGGACACACACACTGTCTCTTACACGTATAAATAAACACACTCACACACACACACACTCTCTGCAGCTGTGGACAAGGTGACTTCTCTGAATAATCCTGTATTGCACGGACTGGAGAGCTGATCTTCTGAGTGTGTTGGAGCTGCTGGAGATCTGATGGTGTGTGGATGTTCAGAGGTTTGAATGAGACGCTGGGAGAGAGGTCGAAGAGCCGGAGATTGAAGCGTGAAGACGGAGGACTGAAAAGAGGCGAGCTGGAGGACGACACGGAGACAACCATGAAGACCGAGAGAGGTAAACATGCCGTGTGTGTGTGTGTGTGTGTGTGTGTGTGTGTGTGTGTGTGTGTGTGTGTGTGTGTGTGTGTGTACGGATACATGTGAAAGGATTTGTGGTGGGTTTCAGGTTTGGTTTGGAAAATACTATCAGTGTGATCAAAAGAAAATGATGAAAGGATGGTGTGTGTTTTTGTGTTTTGGAGATTAGTACACCAGTGTCACTGATTAATTGGTTTCCAGGAATGATTAAAGTGTGTGTGACTGTGCGTTCAAGTGTGTGTGAGTGTTTTTTCTTTAGTGTTTGTGTGTTTTATAATAGAGGAACAAAGCGTCTTGCAGGACTTTGTTTTTGGCGCCCACTAGCGGCGTCTTATATATGCGTGTTCATGCATGTGTGTGTTTGCGGTACATTGTTTTACACACACACACACACACACACACACACATATATATATGTGGACGTCATGAAAACTCCGTGTGTGTGTGTGTGTGTGTGTGTGTGTGTGTGTTTAACAAATAAGCCTTAAACTCAAAGCCAATAAAGTGTGCTAACACACTATTCTCTTTCTCAAACCACACACACTCTCACTTACTCAAGGGCAGGAGTTCCAGGTTTGTGTCACAAAAAGATCCATGTGTCTATTATGACTGTTGTTTCAGAGGGTCTTCAAATAGTTACTAATGGTGAAATCATACCCTCATTGTAAAAACATTTTACAGGCATAGAGCTCACACACACACACACACACACACACACACACACACACACACACACGTCATATTTTGGACAAAAGTATGCTAAATGAAAAATACAAAATCACACTTTATTAAAAAAAATTGTAAATATGGTATAAGGAAGGGAAACTGTTGTGTGTGTGTGTGTGTGTGTGTGTGTGTGTGTGTGTCTACGGGTAGTAATGGTGGTAGCTCAGTGATTGGGGTTCAGGGTTACTGATCGCAGGTCAAACCCCAGAATCACAAAGCTGGCAGTCTTGGGGCCCTTGAGCAACTTTTCAGGCCCTTCAGAAGTGCTGTATCATGGCTGACCCGGGATTCCTAACATTTCTGGCATATGCGAAGAAACAATTGTATTGTAATGTACGTGTGACGAGTAAAAATAAATACCGTGTACGGAAGTGCAACATTTTTCGCTTGTGTGTGATGACCTCTAGACGATTACCTGAGCTGGTGTTTACTCTATTATGTGCTGGAGACAGAATAATGTTGATCGGAATTGGGCGGAGCTTACTCCTTTTCTGTGTGACTCTTTTATATAGACTGTATAGATTGTTAATAGGAATTAGCAATATAGTGTCTGTAATGTAGTGTGTATATGTCTATCAGTGGTAAAGTAAGAAGTAGTGATACTGAGGTATTGAGACATCACTAGCTAGGCAGGTGATTAGCTGTGTAGCTTGAGTATATAGTTGAGTAAGAAATGCCAGTGTGTTAGCTCACTGTGTATATATATACACATAGCTTGGACAGGGCGTACTAATCGATGCCAATCGCTCTGAGTGCAGTGTCGTTTGAGCGCACGGGTCGTTCCTATTGTTAGCATTAAAAGGCCTCATTCTGTCGTTGGGGGTGAACAAACTTTTGCACTCGATCACACACTGACCCAGATTTGTTAGAGGAACAGGTGTCATGACACAGATTTGACTTCTTTGGATGACGCTGTGTTGGGAAGTACGAGAGCGTCATTTAAAGACTGTGTGTGTGTGTGTGTGTGTGTGTGTGTGTGTGTGTGTGTGTGTGTGTGTGTGTGTGTGTGTGTGTGTGTGTGTGTGTGGTTTTAGAATACACTCGGATTTGTAACAGGATCGTGTGGAATCTCGCCATGAGACCACAAATCAATTCATCTCCACTGATCGACTTCCGTTCGACGCGGTAAACAAAACCGTGTTGTGATTCAAGCCATCGATTCGTGTGTGTGTGTGTGTGTGTGTTTTAAAAATAGATAAATAAAAATCTGGTTTACTTTATATAGTGCTTCCGTAAAGGTTTTTAAGTTGCTATATTTGCTGTAGTTTTTATCCGTTTATTGCTACATTGGACGTTGACACACAAAGTCGGTTCCTGTTCTCACGTATACGCTATAGTAGCGATAAACGATCGCTCTTTCACCGTCCTTCATATGTTTTCCTGAAGGCAACTTCAAGACGGCTTTACACAGAATTGTTCTAATTTATTTATGTGGAGCTGTTACTTTGGAAACGGAGCTCCTCCTCTTGAGAAGGTTGTAGAGTGTAGGTTGTCTGCTAGCTTCTCAGAACTCAGAACATGGAACAATGGTGTGTGTGTGTGTGTGTGTGTGTGTGTGTGTGTGTGTGTGTGTGTGTGTGTGTGTGTGTGGTGTGTGTGTAATATGAGCCTCAGAACATTGTGTGTGTTCTCTGTGGAATGCAGGCCATGTGGAGACAGCAGGATGATGTCACTTCAGTCAGCTGGTAGTTTCTGGGCGTCGTTTCTAAGATAGAAGTTTTCCTGTGGTGTGTGTTTTGATCTGATCTCCTCCCTGAGCTAAAACACACACACACACATACAGACACACACACTCTCCACCCAGAGAGATGGATTAGATGTGTTAACAGCTGCTAATGTCCACATGGACTTCCTGTTTGAGACCCCAGTGTGATCTCCAATCTGTTTTCCAACTAAACACAGAGCTTTAACCAAACTCATATATAACCTACCTGTCCGTCTGTCTAATCTCACTCACCTCTCATATATAACCTGTCTGTCTACCTGTCTAATCTCTCTCACCTATCATATATAACCTTACCTGTCTAATCTCACTCACCTCTCATAAATAACCTGTCTGTCTGTCCGTCTGTCTAATCTCACTCACCTCTCATATATAACCTGTCTGTCCGTCTGTCTAATCTCACTCACCTCTCATATATAACCTGTCTGTCCATCTGTCTAATCTCACTCACCTCTCATATATAACCTGTCTGTCCATCTGTCTGATCTCACTCACCTCACATATAACCTGTCTGTCTGTCTGTCTAATCTCACTCACCTCTCATATATAACCTGTCTGTCTGTCTAATCTCACGCACCTATAATATATAACCTGTCTGTCCGTCTGTCTAATCTCACTCACCTCTCATATATAATTTACCTGTCCGTCTGTCTAATCTCACTCACCTCTCATATATAACCTGTCTGTCTGTCTGTCTAATCTCACTCACCTCTCATATATAACCTGTCTGTCTAATCTCACTCACCTCTCATATATAACCTGTCTGTCTGTCTGATCTCACGCACCTATCATATATAACCTGTCTGTCTGTCTGATCTCACGCACCTATCATATATAACCTGTCTGTCCGTCTGTCTAATCTCACTCACCTCTCATATATAACTTACCTGTCCGTCTGTCTAATCTCGCTCACCTCTCATATATAAACTGTCTGTCTGTCTGTCTGTCTGTCTATACTGACACACATCTTATATATAAACTATGTATGTCTCTGTCCTCACACATTTCATACATAACATGCCCTTTTTTACATAACCACATCCTCATCTAGATGCAAACAGTATAGTGACATCACTTCCTGTGTGGCTCTGATCTTTTTGTTTGGTTCTGGCTGTGCTGTTTCTCTCTCTCTGTCTTGTTCTTCTCTTGGTGGCTGTTCTCAGGTCAGTTTTGTCGTCACTGCTCTGATGATCAGGCCCAGATTAAAGATCTCAGACCTGCTCCTGAAGCTGCAGATGAAGAACCATCTGGACCCGTAGGTTCTTCGCTTTAGGAGACAAGCTCTAGCTGTGTTGTGCTTTTAATAGAAGGCGTGTGACTTGGCACGGCCTCGCCAACACCACACTGACCACTCGCTCCTGAAATACCAACCTGGTCACAGACTCACCACCGGTCACCATGTTAACACACTGCAACATGACCCTCACACGTGACCCAAAATAACACGTTTCTTTCAGTTTAAAGATCCATCAAACAGGGCATGTAGGAAACATGACCACCCTCTCACTCTTACCATCCTGACATGTTTATTACTACTGTATACCAGAACGTCTCCACCTGCATGGATCCTGGAGCTTTATCTACTTAGTGTGTGTGTGTGTGTGTGTGTGTGTGTGTGTGTTTGTCTGTTTTAACCTGGATCCTCCTTGTTCCAGCTCAGTTCCTTGTAATCGTCATATTAGCATTTAGCATTTTCATCCCCAGTAATGAAGAAACAAAGCTTTAAGCTCCACCCACTTTACAGTCATATGACATTTGTGGCATATATCTTTCTTTGTCCTTTTATATATTTTTTGCTCTTCCTTTCTATCTTTTTTCTTCCCTTACTTCTGTTTTTGTTTTTTACTCGTTTTCTCTCCCTGAGTTTATTCCCTTTCTTTCTTTCTTTCTTTCTTTCTTTCTTTCTTTCTTTCTTTCTTTCTTTCTTTCTTTTCCATCCATCTTTCCTTCCTCACTTCTTTCTTACATTCTTAAATTTTCTAACTCTTGTGTCTTCTTTTAACCTTTGCTCATGCGTGTACTCTGTATTTCTGTCTTTTCATTCCATCTATCCATCCATTTATTCTTCCTTCTTTCTCTTTCCACCATTTTTCGAGAAACAGCACTGGCCAGATCTTTCTATTCCTTTTTCTCTCTCTGTTAGTCTTCCTTTCACTTATGTTTTCCATCTATCTATCTATCCATCCATCTATCCATCCATCCATCTCAGGTCAGTTTTGTCGTCTCTGGTCAGATTTTTTTTGTTCCAAATGAAAGATCTCAGATGTTCTTCTGAAGATTGTGTTGTATTGAATTCTCAGAGAGAGACATGGCCTGAAAGTGTGTGCTGTAACACAATCCTGCAGTACGGATGTATATTGAGACGTGTAAAGTCAGATTTTCCAGCGAGTGGCCGTCAGGGTGGTGTGAGGTGCTCAGGTGCTGAGATGCTGAGATACTGAGATGTGGACGTGACCTCACACCTGACTTTCATTCATTATTCAGCCTGAATCAGGTGTGTTTGAGGAGAAACTCTAAACCGCGCTCTGCTTCAGCTTCACGTGTCCGTTTTATCTGCAGGGTTTTTCTGTCGCATCACGGCTGCGAATTTCACAATATGATTTTGGCCACGCCCACTTTTCAGATTATGAGACCAATCACGATCGTGGCATGGTGGCAGATCATTTAACCTCCTCTTAAGATAGAGCTTTAACGAGAATAAAAACCCCTGACGTCTAACGTTTAGATTTTTAATTAATAAAAATGATAATAAATTTCTGAATGATTAATTGATTGAACGACACTGGAGACTCCTTCCAGACATGTTACAGAAACATCTCCCTGCTTCCCCTCACCCTATCAAGAGCTGTTGCTATGGAAACCACAACGTATTAGATCGCATGTGATTCGCAAGTGGACTATTGTCAGAGCTCCTGCTATAGAAAAATGAATCAACACCTTCTGACCAATCAGAAGCAAGCAAAAAAAAATACAGAAGAAATTCACATTTTATTTGTCACATACACATTCATAGTTTCATAATTAGTTATGTAATTATTTTTGCATATTTATGTTGTTTTAGGGCACGCTGATGAACAGGAAGTGCTCTGATGACGTCTCGTTCTTTTGTTCCTTTGTTTTGAGCATCACCCAGAAAAATCAGCCACGAGTCACAGCACCTCTTTTTCTTTCTTTTCTTCCATATTATCAATAAAGTGTAATAATAGACAGAAATTCCAACTCTTTCAATAAACAGTGTTTCTTTGACATTCGGACCGAAATTTAAAGAATCGCGCGACTGATTCACTGAGACCACACACAGATCAGCTTTACTGGAAAACCACCTCAGGCTATTATCGTGTGTGTGTGTGTGTGTGTGTGTGTGTGTGTGTGTGTGTGTGTGTGTGTGTGTGTGTGTGTGTGTGTGTGGTGTTGAAATTATTTAAGCAAATTTCTTTCCCTCTAGAGCTTTGAAAACCAATAAAACTATTACTTTTATTTGTTTTTTGCAAGTTTTTTCGCATTTATTTTCCTCTTTAAGATGAATTTGGAAGCAGAAAGTCGCTCGTTCATGGTGAACTACTCAGATTTCGTTAGCTTCATGAGCGTTTAATCAGGAGGGATAAAAAAACGCTGGCAACGTGAAATGCCGGATCGGAACACGATCCAATCCGATCATCACATACAGTAGGTTCATGTAAATTAATTTGTGGAGCATTTTTTTGGACATCATCACAAAGCAGCTTGACAGGAATAAATACACAATATAGGCAAAAGTTTGTGGACACCTGGTCGATTGGTATGTGCTTTTTGAACATCCCATTCCACATCCTATATATAAT
Organism: Silurus lanzhouensis; assembly: GCA_039877035.1. Classification (NCBI taxonomy): domain Eukaryota; kingdom Metazoa; phylum Chordata; class Actinopteri; order Siluriformes; family Siluridae; genus Silurus; species Silurus lanzhouensis. Next base: position 229,766 of record JBCEWE010000060.1, read on the forward strand.
AATCTTCTGGGAAGATGTTCCACACAATTTTGGAAATGCTCATTCAGACCGATCTTGGGTGATCAGATCCCACTGGTTCTCCCAGTGCTTTTCTAAGTTGCTTTTATATTCATGGCATTTGGCAGCATTTTAACCTCTGAGCAGTTTTCTCGGGGGCCCAACAGTGGATTGTTGGTGGTGCTGGGATTTAAACTCATGTACTTCCGATGACAAGTCCAACATGCTACCCACTGGGCTACCACTTCCCCCAGACGCTCAGCTGTTTCCTGGAGTCTGTCTGTATCTGAGATAACGTTCAGAAGAACTTTCTCCAGAGGGTTGAGTGTAAGATAAAGATGGAGACTGGTCTGATCTCGCTTCACACACGTGCACACACGCACACACACACACACACACACACACACACACCCTGCAGGCTGGGAGAGGTTTATCTCCAGGAGCCCATTGCTTCTGAATCATCACTCAGATCCCACCGTGTGTTAGAGACCGAGCTGCATCAGGATGATAGCCGTGTGGTCTTCTCTGTTTCTGCTCACAGACCTACGCCTACAGGCGACAAATTGTAAACGGGACAGTGTGTTAAATCATGTGGCCTTTTAAGCTCTTTCGTTTGTGTTACTCAGTTTTAGTGTAGAATTCAGACTGTTGTGTTTACGTGAATTAAATAATGAGAGAACTGTTGAAGTTTATTTTTAAGGATATTTCTTTCATACACAGGGGATGTTCTGAGGATGTTGGTTAGTGTTTTATTGTAGAAGAGCACACGGTGAGTCACACAGTATGCAGCTTCCTCTAACCAGTCGAGGCGAGTCAGAGCACAAAAGATCACATGACCTCATTGTACTCTTCAGCGTTACCCTTCAGTACTTGTCTCACACCCGCTTTAAACGGGACGCCTTTCTTCCTTTCTGCCTGACACGGCCTCATAAACAGTTGCTCATCGACTCACGCTTTTAGCTGGAGCGACCGGTGGAGTGAAGATTTCTCACAGAACTAGTCTCAAATCATAGGATGGGCTGCCATACTGTAGGATCTAGTGTAGAATAGAGTAGAATAGAATAGTGCAGAACAGTATATGATAGAACAGAGTACAGTGTAATATAATGGAACAGAGTATAATAGAGTATAGTAGAATGTAGTATAGTATAATAAAATGGAGTATAGTATAATAGAATATAGTAGAATGGAGTATAGTAGAATGGAGTATGGTAGAATAGAGTTTGGTATAATAGAATATAGTAGAATGGAGTATGGTAGAATGGAGTATAGTATAATAGAATATAGTAGAATGGAGTATAGTATAATAGAATATAGTAGAATGGAGTATAGTATAATAGAATATAGTAGAATGGAGTATAGTATAATAAAATGGAGTATAGTATAATTGAATATAGTAGAATGGAGTATAGTATAATAGAATATAGTAGAATGGAGTATGGTAGAATGGAGTATAGTATAATAGAATATAGTAGAATCGAGTATGGTATAATTGAATATAGTAGAATCGAGTATAGTAGAATGGAGTATAGTATAATAGAATATAGTAGAATGGAGTATGGTAGAATGGAGTATAGTATAATAGAATATAGTAGAATGGAGTATGGTAGAATGGAGTATAGTATAATAGAATATAGTAGAATCGAGTATGGTATAATTGAATATAGTAGAATCGAGTATAGTAGAATGGAGTATAGTAGAATGGAGTATGGTAGAATGGAATATAGTATAATAGAATATAGTAGAATGGAGTATGGTAGAATGGAATATAGTATAATAGAATATAGTAGAATGGAGTATAGTAGAATGGAGTATAGTAGAATGGAGTATGGTATAATTGAATATAGTAGAATGGAGTATGGTAGAATCGAGTATAGTAGAATCGAGTACAGTATAGTAGAATCGAGTATGGTAGAATCGAGTACAGTATGGTAGAATTTAGTAGAATAGAGAATGGAAGAATGGAATATAGTAGAATGTCGTATGGTAGAATAGAGTATAGTAGAATCGAGTATGGTAGAATCGAGTACAGTATGGTAGAATTTAGTAGAATAGAGAATGGTAGAATGGAGTATAGTAGAATGTCGTATGGTAGAATAGAGTATAGTAGAATCGAGTACAGTATGGTAGAATTTAGTAGAATAGAGAATGGTAGAATGGAGTATAGTAGAATCGAGTATGGTAGAATCGAGTACAGTATAGTAGAATATAGTAGAATCGAGTACAGTATAGTAGAATGGTGTATAGTAGATTCCAGTATGGTAGAATAGAATGGAACAGATTATAATTGAGTAGAACAGTGTAATATAGTTATGGAACAGCACAAAGTAAAACTGGGTATAGTAGAACAGTATAATACAGTAATATTGTACATGATAGAATAAAACACAGTATAGTGAGTATAATCAGGGTATAATGGAGTGATGCAGAGTGTGAATAAGAATAGAAGTAGAATAGAATTGAGTCTGTATGAAATATGAAAGGAGAAGAAATGAGTGATAGTGTATATTAAGAAAAAAAGTAGTTTCTATAGAATGTGAACAGAATTAGAGAGAAATGAACTGAATAAAGTAAAGAGTAGAATTTAGAGTAAAATAAATAGTGTAACTGCGTGTAACGTGTGTTGTGTTGTGTTGTGTTGTGGACAACAAGTGGCAGCATTTGGGCTTCTGAGCTAAAACACAATGTAATCTGTACAACAAATCTGTACAACAAAAAACAAAAAACAGTACAACAAATCTGTATTCTGTGTGTGTGTGTGTGTGTGTGTGTGTGTGTGTGTGTGTGTGTGTGTGTGTGTGTGTGTGTGTGTGTGTGTGTGAGAAACTCCCCAGGAGGTAAGACTATACCTGGTGTCATTATTTAACACCTGGTGTGTTCTCTCACTCAACTGGTGTTATGCAACCCCCCCCCCCCCAACCCTGCAGCTCTCTCGCTCTCGCTCTCTCTCTCTCTCTCTCTCTCTCACACACACACACACACACACACACACACACACACACACACACACAGATGTCCTAATCAGCTGACAGTGTACAGTGGAAAAAAGGACAGTGTTACACACACACACACACACACACACACACACACACACACACACACACACACACACACACACACACACTCACCACACACACACACACCTCTGCCCTTAGGAGAAGCTGAACTAAAGTGGTTGTTTGTGAATTGTTGACCTGCAGAGACATTCCTGACCCACAAACTATAGTTGAAGATTGTATGGGGGGGGGGTCTTCTTCTTAGGAAGTGCAATAGAAGTATTTATACTGTCGCTGTTCCAGGGAAACTGAACTGTCAATCGCAAACCTGATCATGTGACCTGATCATGTGACCATCAGCACTAAATAATTAGAATAGAGTTATGAAATCCTATTTAGTATAATGGAATTTGAATCTAGGGGAATTGAGTAGAATAGAAATATGAGGAAATGAATATGATTCAGTAAAAATATTAGCAGAACAGAATAGAGTTCAGTGTAATGAATAAAACTCTAGTATGGAAGAAAAAAAGGGCACACGTTTAAACCCGATGGAAGTGCAGTCATTTATGGAATGAAGTAGAATAGAATACGAGTAGAACGGAGAGTCACGTGAATCAAATCATCCGATGTCAATTAGAGTGGTGTTGTTTGTGAATAGAATATAGTAGAATACAATAGAGAGCAGGGTAAGTAAAGTAAAAGTGAAGTAATATAGAATAATGTGTAGTTATATAGAACACAGTTGAATAGAATAGAATAGAGTTGATAATGAATAGAATTATGTAGAGCATAAAAAAAAGGATGGTGTAGACTCAAGTACAGTAGAATACAAATACAATATAATGTTATAACAGTATGAAATTGAGCATTAAAATGAATAGATTTGGGCTTCTGCTATCGATTATTTTAGTAATCAAGTTTTATACCAATTAGTCCATCGATTAATCGAGTAATCAGGTAAGAAATACTTTTTTTTCATTAAAGAGCGACACTAAATATAAGTAATGTCTTCTTTCTAGAAATATTTACATTTTTATCGCTGAAATTGCAACCTGTGAAAACTAAACCCATTAAATTGCCAAATGACATCAAAATACAAATATTTGTACATAAAAAAAGTATAAATAAAAATATAAAAACCAATCTTGCATGTGTATTAGCGGGTGGTGCGTCAGTAATACTGGTCCGTGGGAAAAACACGCTGCTTCGTGTGTAGTTAAATAGACTAAACGAAGCATCTTTTTTGTATTCGAGTTACTCGAGTAATCGTTTTAGCCTTGAATAGAAAAGTGTTGAGCATAAAAATGATTAAAATACAGTAGAACAGTGGAAATAAATCGAACTTTGAAGTCTAGCATGGACTCCAAAGTAGACTAGAATATGAATAGAATACAGTTGAGTACAGTAGTATGGAATTGAGTAGAGCAGGGAAATTTGAGTGGTGTAGTCTAGTGTAGACTTTATAGTAGAATATGAATAGAATAGATTAGCACAGAATCTCAATAAAGCAGTGTGTTTAATAACATTCAGCAGATTTGATTTTGTTTCTCATACACTCGCCTTCTAATTTATAAGGAAAACCTGCACATACATTTTTACTGACATTTTCACGAATCAACAAATCACATGGCAGCTTCCAAAAATAAAATCATGCAGATTACGGAGCAGAACCCTTCATGTCTTCTCCTGTTGTTATTGCTGGTCAGCTCCATACACTTTGCTTTTCTCAGACGTCTCATCAATGATCCATCCATCCAAATACCTCATCCATCCATCATTTATCATCTATAGGTTTTTTTTCATCCTGATGTTTTATGTGAAAATGAACCCAGAGCTCCTGACCTGCAGGATTTGAAGCATTGCTCTGCTGCCATATGATTGGCTGATTGGATAATTGTGTTACTATAAATATATACTGTATGACATCATCTTGTTTCATTGGATGGAACAAAGATTCTCTCTCTTTTTCTTTTTCTCTCCCACTCTCTGTCTTTCCAACCTCCTACTCTGCAGTTCCTCCTTCGTGATTTTGATCCTATTACATAATCAGCATCAGTGTGACAGCAAATAGATTCCCTTTCTCGTTATCTCTCTCTCTCTCTCTCTCTCTCTCTCTCTCTCTCTCTCT
>JBCEWE010000060.1:239889-254889 GCA_039877035.1 Silurus lanzhouensis
ATCTACCATCATGAGAGCACTTGCTAGGCAACTGGTGAATAATAGATACCAAGCATAAGCTGGCTTGTGATTTAGCTTGCTAGCATAAACTGTTTATAAAAAGACTATTTTTAGCCAAGTATGACCAATATATGGACATAGTGGCGGCAAAAATACCACAGAACAATCTGATGTTTTGTTCGATTACTTTGAAAAGACAGTTTAATTACACTTAGCATTGTTTGAGGAAGACTAGCATGGCTTTAAATAGCAGTTAGCTCTAAACAAGGCAAATGAGCACCTCAGCGATCTCCGTCATCTCTTCTGAGTATTTTTATAACTCTATTTACATACACACATGAACACACACACACACACACACACACACACCACACACACACACACACACACACACAAACACACCAATTATGGGCCATACTGTTTATTTATGTTTAAGTGTGTTTAAATGTGAGTTGACATCCAGAGTTAGTAGTATTGTTTGCAATCTAAAACTAGTCGAGTTCACAGCAGGTAGAAATGTGTGTTTATATAAACTTTTGGGTTTTAATTGATAAAAATATAAATAATTAATTATATATTTTTTTAGCTTTATAAATTAGCTAGCCTACTATTATTCATGCAAAAACAAGCTGCAATATATATATATATATATATATATTGCAAACAAATCCCTATACATACACATATGTGTGTGTGTGTGTGTGTGTGTGTGTGTGTGTGTGGTGTGTGTGTGTGTGTGTGTGTGTGTGTGTGTGTGAGAGAGAATGCAGAAGTGCTTGTGGTTGTTATACATTGTCTATTGAAACCTTATCACACACAACACATGTCTATAGGTTCTTTATCTACACCGTGTGCACACTTACTGCAAGGTGTGTGTGTGTGTGTGTGTGTGTGTGTGTTTGGCAGATAGACACACACGCTTTTTAAATTTATTTCGAGTGCCTGTAGTGAGAAATTTTACTGTGTAGGAGTTGCCTGTAATTGTGTGCTACAGTGCAAGTTCAGCATGTGACTGAGTGCAACAACAACACACACACACACACACACACACACACACACACACACACACACACACACACACACACACACTCTTCCAGAAGTTAAAAGTTAGGAGGAGGCAAAAACAAAATGTTCTGATGCAATTTGTAAACTTACTCCTGAGCCAAAGGAACAGTATGGTCTGTTGTTAATAGTGCTGAGTTCTCACACACACACACACACACACACACACACACACACACACACACACACACTCTTCCAGAAGTTAAAAGTTAGGAGGAGCTCCTCAGGACGGAGGTAGGAGGAAAAACATTGGCAGGAACCGAGACTCTTCTGGCCAGCAGCAGCAGTTATGAGTTATTTTTACATCAGATAGTCAGAGATTCCAACTTTCTACTGAAAATATGGGGAGTTTAGGCGAATGGGGTGCTTCTTTAAAAAACACACACACACACACACACACACACACACACACACACACACACACACCAGATTCTTGGTCAAAAACCGTAGACGTAATTTCGGTCGGTTCAGTGGGGGTCATTCAGTGCAGATCGTTCAGTAGAGCAGGTTTAATAGAACTGGTTTAAGAGAGATACTTCAGTAAGGTCAGATCAGTACTTCTGGATCAGAAGGGATATTTCAGTAGGTCAAATAATTACTCCTAGATGAGTACTGCCTTTTCAGTTGTCCTGGATCAGTAGTGCTGGTTCAGAGTGTGTGTGTGTGTGTGTGTGTGTGTGTGTGTGTGTGTGTGTGTGTGTGTGTGTGTGTGTGTGTGGGTTACATGGTTGCCATTACTGTGACACATAACCCAAACAGATTTTGGATTACACTCTGACTACTAGTCTCTTAGTGATCGCAAAGTACAACTCATCAAAATAAAAATAAAAAAAGTATAACCACACAATCAGTTAGGAAATTGTGAATTATTGGTTTATACCCTATAAAAAGTTCTGTATTATTACCCTGCGAGTGTGTGTGACTCCTATGAGCATGGACTCAACAAGACTTTAAGAAACACCAGGAGAAATGGCTTTACAACTTCAGGACAGAAGCTTTGAAACATTAGGAGGAACTCCTAACGCTAGACCTCTACACTGGAGCAGGAGTGTGGAGATTTCAGTATAGAATTAGGAGCTTTGAGACTGCAGGAGGATCTCCAGTGTAGGACCTCTACACTGAAGCAGGAGTGTAGAAACAAGAGCAGGACTGTGGAGATCTCAGGATAGAATAAGGAGCTTTGAGACTTCAAGACTTAAGCAGAGGCTTGTGAGTCGAGAAACATTTATAGGTTTCAAGAAGAAACTTAACCATGGCTTATTTGTTTTTATGAAAAGTGGAGGGGGTTAAAGAAACAATAGAGAAACACTAGAGGAAAGAAGAGCTGAGAGCAGAGGAGTAGAGGTGAAAGGAGATGAGACTGGAGAGGACATTTTCTTTCAGTCAAAATGATGAAAACAGCAGCAACGAATCAACCCATGCAGTGTGTACTATAGATTTGTGTGTGTGTGTGTGTGTGTGTGTGTGTGTGTGTGTGTGTGTGTGTGTGTGTGTGTGTGTTTGAGTATGTCAGCGTGAGATTCCCTTCAGCTCGATGCAAATGAGCTTTTGTTGGGCGTCTCTTGCCTGGTTAATCTGTCAGGATTTGTATGGTGAACACAGCATGGAGGTGAGAGAGTGGGCGAGAGACATAGGCAATCACAGAGAGAGAGAGAGACAGTGAGAACACTGCTGTGCTTTTGTGTATTGTGTGTCTCACCCAGAAATCGTTACCTTTCACCCAGATGAGTGGGACACGGAGGAGGAGGAGGAGGCAGACCTTCTCTCTCTCTCTCTCTCTCTCTCTCTCTCTCTCTCTCTCTCTCTCTCTCTCTCTCTCTCTCTGTTTTTCTCACGTGAATTCATTACTCTTTGCCCCCTGTTTTTCTCTGTTCTCCTTCTTCACCTCGATTCTCAGCTTTTCCTCTCGTTTTCTCACTCTGTAGGCGGAGTTCCCTGTAAGAAATTTTAGGACTCTCTTGTTACACACACACACACACACACACACACACACACACACACACACACACTCTCCCTCTTGCACAAAGCACCCACACAGCTCACAGTGACAGCAAGAGCATGCAAAACAAAGTACAGTACACACACACACACACACACACACACACACACACACACAGTTTTCTCCTCTTCAGATGACATTTTAGTGTCTTTTGTTTTAGTCGAATAAGAAAGTTTTAGCTTAAAGACCTTTTTTCTACAGCCATAGATTTCCAAATAGAGATGCACATCTCTATTTATATATCATATGATATCTTACTTATCGAGATATTCTATATATAAGAATATTCCCTTCTCCTCCATAACATTCTCTCTACACAAAAACAAACAGCCTTGTAAAGCTATTTAGCCCTGAAGGGGGCGGAGCTGAGAGACACTGAGCACTGCCCAGGCAGCAGTACAGTCATGTAGGGAGGAACAGAAGGCGGAGTCAGGCCACGTGTGGACGATGTCTCTTCCAGGACGAACAGCTGATGGAAATCTCGTGTGATCTGATTGAAAGCAAAGATGCAGAGAAATGTTGTTTGTGTCGATGTGTTATGAAAATCAGTATGAAGTAATTGAAAGTGGAGATACAGTAGAGTAGTAGGGAGAGAGTGGAGGATAAATAAGGACATGCTGTGTGTGTGTGTGTGTGTGTGTGTGTGTGTGTGTGTGTGTGTGTGTGTGTGTGTGTGTGTGTGTGTGTGTGTTAATGCTTTTTTCCATAAAATATTTTATATTCACAGCATTTGGCAAACACCCATATTAAGCACTAGAGAATTAAGGGCTGTGCTCAGGGGTTCAACAGTGACATCTTGGTGCTGGGATTTGACCTTATGACCTTCTGATTAGATGATTCTAACCAGTAGGGTACCACTTTCCTGGTTTTGTCTAGGATAAAGGTGGGATGGGGATTGGTGTACTGAGTTAAAATGTTTAGGGTTATGGGATTCGGGGGTTTTAGGGAACTTGGGCTTCGTCTATTAATGTAAATTGAAAGGTTAAAGGTGTTTTTTTTGGGTCAGGGGACAGGAGATTATTTTACCAAGCTGAATGTTAAAGGTCAAAGGGTTTTTTTTAGGACAAGAGTATCTGGGATTAGTATACTGAGGTTACATTGTATGGTGTAAATTGTTTTTTTAGGGTTAGGGAATCTAGGATTAGTATACTGAGGTAAATTTATAAAATGTAAACTGTTTTTTGGGGTTAGGGAATCTGGGATTAGCATGCTGAGGTAAATTTATAAAGTTTAAATCATTTTTTAGGATTAGGGACTCTGGGATTAGTATACTGAGGTAAATTTATAAAGTGTAAATAGTTTTTTAGGATTAGGGACTCTGGGATTAGTATACTGAGGTAAATTTATAAAGTTTAAATCATTTTTTAGGATTAGGGACTCTGGGATTAGTATACTGAGGTAAATTTATAAAGTTTAAATCATTTTTTAGGATTAGGGACTCTGGGATTAGTATACTGAGGTAAATTTATAAAGTGTAAATAGTTTTTTAGGATTAGGGACTCTGGGATTAGTATACTGAGGTAAATTTATAAAGTTTAAATCATTTTTTAGGATTAGGGACTCTGGGATTAGTATACTGAGGTAAATTTATAAAGTGTAAATAGTTTTTTAGGATTAGGGAATCTGGGATTAGTATGCTAGGGTGAATTTGTAGAGTGTTTTTGGGTTAGTATATACTGGGTTAAACAATAAGGGTTATGGTTGTATTTAGGGTTTATGGGATAAGAGATTAGTGTACTGAGGTAAATGCTCAGGTTTATGGTGTGTAGGGTTTAGGGGATTAATGTACTAGGGTAAATAGTATGGTTTGGTTGTTTTGGGGGATTTGGATATAGGAAATTAGTGTACTGAGGTACATTTTATGCTTTCTGGTTGTTTATTTAAAGGATTTTACATACATTTACCGTGAGTTGTTTTGGTGTTCTTTTAGGTGCTTTAGTTTTTTTTAAAGGGTTTAGGTAAACGTGAGTTTGGAGTTGTTTAAGGGGGTTATAATAAGAGTAGAAGATGATGCAATAACGGACACAGTATTAAAACCTGTCTCTGCAATGTCCTGTACACTTCAAGTAGCACTCACATCTCTTCATTACCTCTTCAGTACCGACTGAGACTCAGGATAACGTGTTATTGACAGAGAGCTTGGGAACAGTGGTGTTTTATCAGGAATCTGCTCCATAAATCAGATAAACGCCCTGAAATGTGAAGTTTGGCACCCCAGCTGTGTTTCAGGCTGAACTTTATTAATGATAAAGGAACAAAGCAAACCACAGAAAGAAGTACAAACACTATGACAGCATCACATTTACATTTCTTAAATACTGTTTTGTAATACGAGCCTTGAAGAATTTTGATGCAGATACTTTTTATCTGACAATCATGATCCCGATCTGGGTTAAGCGTCTAGACATTAGGCCACAGTAACTGCACAGGGATTTTTTTTGCATTTAGACATTTTACGCAGTTTGTGTCTTTTTGTTTAAGAATTAAACAAAGAATTTTGCCATTTTTTTCTCAAACCTGAGATCATATTTGACCGTTTTTTCACTTATCTGATTAAATGTATTGTTGTAAAAGATGTCAGAAAGCTGGCAAATTAAATAATTAATAAATTAAATTATATAAAATTATAAGCTAAAGTGCTGAGTTTATTTAATAAAACCTGATAATAAACTTATATTTTCATGTATGATATATACAATAACATTTATTTCATATATATATTCAGTAACATATAGGATCACTTCTGCCCCCTGGTGGTTTGGTTTGTTTTTGTTTCCTGGAAAAGACTCAGCTGTTTAAAAAAATAATACACAAAATAGGTCAGTTTACACACACACACACACACACACACACACACACACACACACACACACACACACACACACAATGTCCTTCTTTCATAGCAGACTGAACGTCTTACCCCAGTGCTTTAGTGTGTTTTATGTTCTGTTAAAACACACAGTGACTTTTGTGTTTCATCAAACAGAGAATTGGACAAAAGAAATACATTATTACATTATCCAAATCACCTTTGATCTCTTATTGAATTATAGGCAACGCCCTCTTCTCACATCTAAAATTAATTCTGCTTGATCATGCATGCTTATAAGGAAGTCTGTGATGCCACATACACATGTGTAGCGAGACACATCCATCACTTGTTAGCTTTTGTAGCGGTGCCAATTTCATCATTAGACACCAAACAGACTTCTTTTTCTGCTCGGCTCAGGTGTGAATAGTTTGTGTTTTATTTGAAAAGACAAGTGTCTGAGTCTGCAGTTGTGTGTGTGTGTTGTGTGTTTCAGTCTTTTGTGCAGTTCTGTGGTTTTGCTGGAGGTTTATTTTAGTCAGGCGGTAGCCACGGATGCCCCTGTGACGACCAGCTGACAGGCGGCGGCTAAAATTATCACCAGTGTGGTGGAAACTGGAAAAGTGGGCGTGTGTGTGTGTGTGTGTGTGTGTGTGTGTGTGTGTGTGTGTGTGTGTGTGTGTGTGTGTGTGTGTGTGTGTGTGTGTGTGAGATTCATCTGGAGTGCCAAAGACAGTGCCAGATCAGATTGCATTGTTTTATTACCTGAGAAAAAGTGAAATATTGTAATACATTAAATAGACAGATTTATTGACTATGTATCCTACTGTTGTATTGTAACATTGTATTATAAAAGCTTTAGACATAAAATTATACGTACATTAAAAACTATAAATGTCAAAAGAAATGTTACTGTGTTGGTGAAGTTGTTAAACATAAAAAATATGTTGGATTATAAAAGCTATAAAAAAAAAAAAAGCTGTAGACATAAAATTTATAGGCAAAAAAGTTTTAGTCATGCAAAGCTATAGACATAATATTTATAGGCAAGGCAAAAGTTCATTCTAAATAGAAAATCTAAATAGAAAAATCGTTTTTGGCATAAAATTATAGATATAAAAGCTTTGGAAAAAAATATTTTTAAACGTTTAAAGATAAAAACATAACACTTATACAAATAAAAGGCTTAGACATTAAAGGCTATAGAAAATCTAAACCTGAAAACTATAGACCTAGAAATCTCAGTTTGTGTGCATCATTGTGTACAGTGATGTTCTGAGTAATGAGGTGGATCTGGTGGATCTGGTGGATCTGGTGGAACCTGTACAACACATTATTAACATACAGTCCAGCAGGTGTAGTTCTGGTGTACAGTGATATGAACATCCTGCTATGTGAATTAAAACGCTGATCTAACCTGAATCTAAACTTCATTCCACACCAAATTCCTCTTCACCCTGGGTCAGGTCTGTCCAGCTCTGAATACAAACCGTTCTGATTCTTACACATCATGAAGAATGTGGTAATGATGTGGAACGTGTAAGATTCAGATTATCTAAGAGTTATCACAATCACGAACAGAGCAGTACAGAATCGTTGTGTAAAAAATGATTTAATTTTCCCAGGGTATGTTTAGTGCATTTAGTGAATGTATTTATTTTATTTTATTTATATGTATTTATTGTATTTATTTATTTTTTGTTTATGTATAATTTTTTTTGTCTTTTCAGTGTATGTATTTTTCTCAGTGTATTTAATGTCTATGTATTTTATACTACCTATTTTTTTTATTTTTAGCATATTTCACTTGAAGAAATCAATTATAAATATTAAGAATAAAAAAAAGGAAAAAAAACAAATACACAAATGGAGAGTTCACTTTTAAAGTGCTTTACTGATGACACACCCTCTGTAAAAATAAAAATAAATGTATAAAAAATAAACAAACTAGAAGAATAAATATATATAATTTTTTTTAAAGAAATCACAATCTCGATTTGTTTCCCAGTTGAATGTGATTATTGTAAAGGAGGTTATTTGCTTCTGACCCCTGTTTCGATATCAATAAAGTATGAAAATGCTTAATTCTGTTTTTAGTTACGAATCCAGGAGGTGTGTTACTTCCTGCTGTCTTTTGTATTCTTTCTTCACCATCCTCTCTTTATCCAAGTTGCCCGTTACCATAGAAACAGCAACGAAGCATTGTGAAACTTTTTTTGTCCTGGAGAAAACATCAAGTTCCGGCTTTACCTCTGACTTTCGCAAAGCGCTGAAACTGAAGACTCCTTCCGTAGCAGGAAGTTTCCCATCAGAGATTCAATGGCAAGAGCTGATTTTTCAGTTTGTGCGGTTTTTTTTTTTTGTTTTGTTTTTTTTTTATTCAAGATAATAATATCGCTGTTTGTTTGGCTTTATTTATGTTTTTTTGTGAGATCGGTGACGTGTGTGTGTGTGTGTGTGTGTGTGTGTGTGTGTGTGTGTGTGTGTGTGTGTGTGTGTGTTTTCTGTCAGAAAGTTCTGTCTGTCGTCTTCATGTTCCACTACACTGGCATCACAGCCCTGCTCTAACACAACTCACTAAACGCATCAGCTACCTGTCAGTTCCAGGTGTGTGTGTGTGTGTGTGTGTGTGTGTGTGTGTGTGTGTGTGTGAGAGAGAGTGTGTGAGCTCAAGTGCTGCATCAGTGTCACTCAGCTGTCCCACTTTACTGCATTCCACACACCTTTCCTCCGTGGAAGGAATGCAGGTGTGTTCCATCACACACAGATGACAAAATGCTGGCTTTATTGGAACTGAGAAATCTCTGTGTGTGTGTGTGTGTGTGTGTGTGTGTGTGTGTGTGTGTGGGAAGTAAAAGAGATACAATCAATAGATTTCTGGAATGTTTTGAGGAAATAAAGAGCATTAGATCTTTTTGAAGGAGTTCTGGAAACTTGAAATGAAGGGGAATTAACGATTCAGGAAACTTTTTGGGAAAATAAACCAATCAGGAATTCTAACATCAGTTCCTGGTAAAGTTCTTGACTTGAACAGGGAGTTATGGAAAATAGAGGAAGTGGATTGAAACCTGAATGTGTGTGTGTTTTTGCAGAAGCGGCGGAGGAGTTTTTTGAGTATGACACAGAGGAGTTCCTGGTGTCCCTCACGCTCCTGATCACAGAAGGCCGGACGCCGGAATGTTCTGTGAAGGGTCGGACCGAGGGCCTGCACTGCCCCCCCGCGCAGTCCGGTGGACCGGTCCTCACCAAACACGAGTGCAGCGACAAACTGCCTCAGGTGACGAGAGCATCACGATTCAAAACACAAACGAGGCGTTCTCTGAGGAAATGTGTGCGCTGAAGGTTTTGGATGTGCGTTCACAGTGTCGTCAGGCGAGAAGGACGAGGTCGGAGATCATGTTGCTATGGCGAAATCACATTCCCATCATGATCGAGGTGATGCTGCTGCCCGACTGTTGCTACAGCGATGAGGGTCTGGCCACGGACCTGAACGACCCGGCAATTAAACAGGATGCTCTTCTGCTGGAGAGATGGACATTACAGCCTGTCCCCAGACAGTACGACACACACACACCACACACCACACACACACACACACACACACACACAATGTTTACACATTTCCAAATTAGCAGACCAATAATACAAAACCTTCTGAATGTGGTAGTATTACACACACACACACACACGCACACATTATGCTCCACAGCAGTATTACAATCTGCCCATTCATACACACACACACACACACACACACACACACACACACACACACACTGTAACTACAAACCTGCATGTACATACACATGCTTAAACACACTCCTGTACAATCCGCCTATTTTACGAGGTGGTGTCAAAGGTTTAGAGAGTATTTTTGTAACACGCCAACAGATGGCAGCACGAGGCTGCACACACAGTCACAAGGAGCACCGACGTCAATGTACCAATAAACATCATCCTGTGTACATCGGGAGCCGTGCAACTGGTGCTATTCTGATCATGTGCGCACTCTGTCACCCTGCTCTCCTCACACGTGAGCTTCTTGTTGGAAACGACACATCTCACTTCCTCACCCACCCTACTCAACAGAGCTGACTCCTGCGGACTTCGCCTTCTTCCCGAAGATAAAAATCCTGCTCAAAGGTCGCCGTTTTGACACCACTGTGAAGATCCAGCGCGAATGTCAGAAGGTGCTTGACCCGCTTTGAAAAGGAGCTTTCCAGGACACGTTCCAGAAGAACACTATAGATATATAAAGTACCAAACAGAGCGAGTCTCCAAACTTGTTGATACCGCCTCATAACACACGTACATTTGGCACAACACACCACAAAAATACGATCAAAAACACAATGGAAAATCGTGTGTATTGTAAATGTATATCTAACATCCTGAATGTGTCTAATCTAATTGCTTTTGTGTGTGTGTGTGTGTGTGTGTGTGTGTGTGTGTGTGTGTGTGTGTGTGTGTGTGTGTGTGTGTGTGTGTGTGTGTGTGTTCAGGAGTGGAGATCGGTTTATTGAGGAGAAGACTCTGCTGTTGGCCGTACGTTCCTACGTCTTTTTCTCTCAGCTGAGCGCTTGGCTCAGCGCCTCGCACGGCATTGTGCCCAGAAACATCCTCTATAGGTAAAACATCCTGTGTGTGTGTGTGTGTGTGTGTGGTGTGTGTGTGTGTGTGTGTGTGTGTGTGTGTGCATACATGTTTGTACATACATTTTTAGACATTTGTATGTGTTTAAGTTTGGTCTAAATTGCTAACATTGGCATCGCTAATGACGTGCATCCAGTAGATGAAGTGAAGGTGCACCTGAGACGTGGTCTAGGAATCCAGCAATAATCTCAACAACGAACTAGAAGCAGTGTGCCGCTTTTTTTTCCCCTCCATGTTTCACTGAATCATGTGTCTTGAATCAGGCTTCTGATTGGTGAATTTGAAATTCCTTGACATTTTGTTGACAAACTGCTGATCTGTGTTTGTTGTTCACATCAACGCATCATCAGTTGTCTATTCACAAAAGAATGTTTTTATGTGTCCATGAATAGATGAAGACTTGATGCTTCGATAGGCGGAGTCTGATTCCACTACAAATCTCACAGTCAAATCTTCACAGAGGTTTTATAAATCGAGGATCGTACCATTTTGGTTATATAGGGGTGCTCAATGTCTGATTTCACATAGAGTTCCTGCTTTTCCCCTTACATGTTCATATATAGCCTGTTATAACAATGCTGTAATTAAAACAGCATTCAAAATGAAAGAAGCTTTTAATTCTAAATATTTTTTAACATGAGTGAATAAATTAAACCCAGTGACAACTTTCCATGATCCGTGAGCGACACAGGAACCTCTCTGGTTCAGGGATTTAAATATTTAACAATGTCTGGGAGACTCTGTAAAAGTATCTTCCGTTCTAATTTTATTGTGTAAATTAATTTTTAATTGTTTTTCAGTGCACCGATGTTGCGCTGTACCTAGAGCGCGCTCGCACGGGAAATTTTGTCGAATTCATTTGATTTGCTGACACGTGAAATGCAAATTTGCACGTGAAATGCAAATCCAAAATGTAAAAGTGTGGCATTTCTGTAGTTTTTTATGTTAATTTTTAGCTTCGTTGATCAAAAATCTTTGGAAAGTCTACAATACAAAAGTTTTACCCTACAACACACACACATGATTTGATTATTGGCCAGACTTGACAATTCTGGTTCTAGTTGGCAGACGCCCCTAATGTTTGGTCATCAGACACCTGAATGCTTACATTTTGTTCACGTTGACTGTTTTTTGCTCGTTGGTTTCCTGCGGTCATTTGAATGTGTGTACCTTTGCAGAATAAGTCCAGCCGACGAAGAGCTGATATGGAATTTCTCCCAGACACCATCAGAACACGCCTTTCCAGTGCCCAACGTGTCCCACAGCGTAGCGCTGAAGGTGCGGGTTCAGTCGTTGCCTCGCCAGCCCAAGTACCCCGTGTTGAAGTGCAGCATTCACTCAGACCTCTCGTTCCTTAACAAACGTAGCCTCGACCCTGCGGAGGGGCCGTTAGTTGGTGCGTACAGTCGGGGGCAGACCGTCAGTGACCCTCCAAACCCCCTTAGACTCCAGACTTCATCACTTTTATGCAGACCTCTTCGCTCCCCACTACCTTCTCATGACAGAAGCAGCCCGCTAAACCAGCGTAAATGCCCCGAATCGCCCATCCTACCAGGCAAAGCCACAAAGCTACTGTTCTCCAGAACCAATGGCGTGTTGGAAAGCTCAGGAAAGACGACGAACGTGGAATTGCCGTCATCGTCTTCATCTCCAACCCGCAATTTCAAATCACTCACGAATCCCTCATTCTCAAACCCCAGCTCCAGCCCTCGTTCCTCCTCAGTTGAAACGAACCCCCTGATCGGTTCGCTGCTCCAGGAGAGACAGGAAGTGATCGCTCGCATCGCACAGAGGCTGAATTTCTGCGACCCCACATCACCTCATCTTCTTCCCGACGCTCTCTTCACACCTCCTGGGGAGGAAGGGCCATATAAGAAGACCAAAGATCCTCACAATCTCCAAACGAATGACCGAACTGGGACAAGGAACGGAGAGTGGAGCCAGACGTCTTTGTTTCAAACTCCGCTGAGCCCCAGGAGCCAGTCACGAGTGGACCGAAGCAAACCTGAGGAGTCCAGGACTTCACCCAAACCGACGTCTTGCAGGCGACTTCTTCTTTCGCCTGATTCGAAAGAAGGTTCTATGATCGTTGAAGCTGTTCAGGACATCTCTCGTTTGATTCAGGAACGTCTTCAGTTGTCGCAGGAGCTCCTGCATGCTAAATACAAACAATGTCGCGAGTCATCGACACCCACATCCTCGCAGAACCCAAACCAGACCCAGAACCATAGACAAAATCAGAATCAAAGTCAGACACAAAACCAGAACCACCAGCTTAGAGCCAACAGTCACACTAGCTTTGCTAACGGAACTGTAAACGTAGCCAATGGCGAAACCAGCTCAATCTTTCGAGTTCAAACTGAGACACTTGAAAGACGGACCTTGTCTGAAAACCAGAGTCAGTCTGGACTCCAGAACAAAGAATCCAGTATCACTAGACCTCAACCTCTAACACAAACCAGCCATACATACAGTGCCAAAAACGATCCCCAGACTTCTTTTCTCAACAGCCCTAAAAGTTCCCATAGCCTGAATGGAGTGGCAGGAGTCAACGAGCTTAACCACCTCCAGGACCTTCAGGACCTCCAGTTTGGGAAGGAAAACTTGGGCAGAAGAGTAGAAACACATATCCAACCAGAGTCTACAGTGCCTGGTCAGGATGAGGACCAAGATCCCTGGTCCTCCCTCTCCAGCACACCCACCAGCCTTAATACCCAACACTCCCCGAGCCCAGATTGGACTCTCAACAAGGCACACACCAAGTTGGTGAGTGTTTCTCTGGTACTATCTTACTTATATTTTGAAAACCTCCACAGTTTCTTCTAGTCAGCTGGTTAGTTGGGGACTAATTAATTACACAATTATAATTTTTTTTTGCTAACTATTTAACGTTAGCAAAATGAAGGCTTGAAAGAAACTAGCCATGAGCCAATAACTACTCCGAACACGAGTAGTTCGGTCTCGGAATCATGCTTGTGTTTGTGGACACGTTCTTTGCAGCGCAGCTCTTAACACTGATTATGTTGATTGTGTGTAACAGAGAAGCCCCACCTCCACACTGAAGCCATGCAGTAGTGACTGGAAGAAGCAGAACAGACACTCTATCGATGGTACGGCCACAAGAGCGTTCCACCCCTGCACCGGCCTGCCCCTGCTCTCCAGCCCGGTGAGACCTGTTCTCATGGGGGTTAAAGGGGTAGTTTAGTGCAACATCACACATACTAAGCATTTCACTTCCATCACCTGAGATCATTTTAATATACTTTTTAAAATACCTGGAGGTACCTCTGAATACCTCCAAGTACCTCTGAATACCTCCAGTTACCTCCAGGTATCTCTGAATAACTCCAGTTACCTAAAAATAACTTTAGGTACCTCCAAATACCTTCAGATATCTCAAAATACCTCCAGCTACCTCTAATTACCTCCAGGTACCACCAAATACCTTCTGGTACTTCCAAACATCTTTGGGTACCTCTGATTACCTCCAGATACCCCCAGGTACATCCAGTTACCTCCAAGAACCTTTTAAATATCTTCAGTTCTACTTAAATACTAGAACAGTATGACATCTGGAGATGGTTCTAAAGATCACAGCACACAATAAGGTGATTTATAAACTTTATAAAGATTCGATTTTATGTATATTTTGATTTAATGTTTTTTTTTTTTTTTACTTGGAAAAACATTTCTGACCTGCAGTTATATTTAATTTAATTTAATGTAAAAAAAAAAAAAAAAAGATATTTTAAAATAAATGCATTTAATAATAGAAAATATATAAATAAATATAAATATACAAAAATAAGAATTTAAACCTCATTACAGTAAAAATTGTGTGTATATCTGTGCTCAGTTATAGTTTATGTATATAGGTATAGTTGTGTGTGTGTGTGTGTGTGTGTGTGTGTGTGTGTGTGTGTGTGTGTGTGTGTCATGGTATAATGTGACCCTGCAGTCTTTGACTCAGTTCCTGTGTGTGTCTCTAATGCCGTCCAGATTCGCACACGCTGTTTCCTGTTGCCGGTAGCGCCTCGATGTAGAGTAATATGGGCTGTATTTAGCCGGTAACGCCTCGATGTAGAGTATTATGGGCTGTATTTAACTAATTTCCTCCTTCTTGGGGCCTCGTCTGTTCTTCTGATACACAGTCATGATTACTGCAGCGTTACTCACTCGTCTGGCCGACTTACACCACATTTCATTCAGATGATTCCCGTTTTTTTGTTTTAAGGAATGCATTACAGTTAATTAGGTCATATTACGAGTGCAGATTTAATTTAAACCGTACCACATGATCAGGTTAGTCACCACACCCCACCACTAGTATGTAGAAGTACATACTAATCTTACAGTCAGGTGTCCACAAACTTCTGGTCATGCTGTGCGTGCGTGTGTGTGTGTGTGTGTGTGTGTGTGTGTGTGTGTGTGTGTGTGTGTGTGTGTATGTGTGTGTGTATAAAGGAAGCATATACTG
>JBCEWE010000060.1:259889-284889 GCA_039877035.1 Silurus lanzhouensis
AAACATAAGTGAGAAAACCAGGAACCTGTTTTGCAGATGTTCCACAACATCACTGGCGATTTGCTCGTGTATGACAGGAATACCGGGGTCACCAGGAACTCTCTGGGGTTACGTTATAAGACTGATTCCTAACGTTCCTGAATATTCCGTCCCGCTGCGGATTCCCGCCAATTTGAAGACATTCCGAAACTTGCTGTTGGTTGCGTTCCAGATGAGAAGCCCCAAATTTCCTGAGCTGTGAGTTATCGGGAGTCTCTGTATACTTTTTCCCAAAGCAGCTTTACAGAGATCAAGAGGTTATAAAGAGGTTTGTTAGTTCTAAGTGGAGTTCATGAGCGAGTCTGTGGTGACTGTGGTGTAGGAAAAACTCCCTGAAACTTCATATGGAAGAAACCTTGATATGAACCAGACTCTAAATAGAACCTCATCACCTTTACAGTTCCATCATAGTTGATGCCAAACAGTTCCAATGTCTGGTCCTGAGCTCATTGTAGCAGACTGTTGATATTAATTCCAGTTCAAATCCAGTCTCAAAATTCTTGAGTTCCTCAGGAACTTCATGGATCTTTAGGCTGGTTGTGTGGAACCTCAGTACAGAGTGTCTCCATCCAGAGCTACAGCCTTGGGATGAATCAGGCAGATGTAAAGACTGAATGATCTTAGTTTGAGAAGATTCGTTTGGGAAGGGCTGATCTGTGTGCACTGTATATGTCGGTCATGTCCCCATGTGAGTGCACTGTTCATGAACACCACCTACTATTCATGTTACCTGCTTCTGGTTTGAACACTTCTCATTTCTGGATAACAAAAACCCTGATTCACTGCTGAACCTCACAAATCTAAGATTATTGTCATGAGGGTGTCAAGTCATAAAGCACTAAAATATAATATCTAACTGAAGAGTTCTTCAGAAGGTCAACATTATTTTGTTTGATAAAGGAGCAGAACATTGAGATCCTCGGGTGTGTCTTTAATGTGTATTTTAAAGTTTGTGTCATTGAGGTCAAGTATGCAAATGTGTCACATAATAAAGTGAACTGATCAGACAGACAGACAGACAGATAGAGTGCTGATCAGACAGACAGAGTGCTGATCAGACAGACAGATAGACAGACAGACAGATAGAGTGCTGATCAGACAGACAGATAGACAGACAGATAGAGTGCTGATCAGACAGACAGATAGAGTGCTGATCAGACAGACAGATAGACAGACAGACAGATAGAGTGCTGATCAGACAGACAGATAGACAGACAGATAGACAGACAGATAGAGTGCTGATCAGACAGACAGATAGACAGACAGATAGAGTGCTGATCAGACAGACAGATAGAGTGCTGATCAGACAGACAGACAGACAGACAGACAGATAGAGTGCTGATCAGACAGACAGACAGACAGACAGACAGACAGACAGATAGAGTGCTGATCAGACAGACAGACAGACAGACAGACAGATAGAGTGCTGATCAGACAGACAGACAGACAGATAGAGTGCTGATCAGACAGACAGACAGACAGACAGATAGAGTGCTGATCAGACAGACAGACAGACAGACAGACAGACAGACAGATAGATAGATAGATAGATAGATAGATAGATAGATAGATCCAACATATACAGTGGTGTGAAAAAGTGTTTGCCCCCTTCCAGATTTCTCTTTTTTCTTTTTTTTTTTGCATGTTTTTACACTTTAATGTTTCAGATCATCAAACTAATGTAAATATTAGTAAAAGAGAACACAAGTGAAGGTTTTTATTATTCAGGGGTAAAAAAATCCAAAACTACATGGTCCTGTGTGAAAAAGTGTTTGCCCCCTAAACCTAATAACTGCAATCGAGCGTTTGTGAAAACTTGCACTGCGTCTGTTTCTGCTCTGTGGAGAAATTCTGCTCCACTCATCTCTACAAAATTGTTGTAATTCGGCCACATTGGAGGATTTTCCAGCATGAACCATCTTTTTAAGGTTTCACAGCATCTCAGTAGGATTCAGGTCAGGACTTTGACTAGGCCACTCCAAAGTCTTCATTTTGTTTTTCTTCAGCCATTCAGAGGTGGACCTGCTGGTGTGTTTTGGATCAGAACCCAAGTTCACTTCAGCTTGAGGTCAGGAACAGATAGCCGGACATTCTCCTTCAGGATTTTTTAGTAAACAGCAGAATTCATGGTTCCATTTATTACAGCGAGTCTTCCAGGTCCTGGTCTTTTACTAATATTTAAATTAGTTTGGTGATTTAATCGTGTGCGCGCCTGCGCGTGTCCGCCTATTTGCGCGTGAGAAACCGAAAGTAGATGTTCGTGTTATTCAGAAGAATCCACCGAGTGAGTGATTTATTCTGTTTTTATCTGTAAAGTTGTGGATATTAATGTAGGTTTCTTTGCCTCATTGAACTGTTATTTTGTGCCTCAGTGAATCTTTTTAACTGAAATCCTTTTTAACACTTTATAAAAGTGTTTCTTTTGTTGTATTGTGTAGAAGTTTTCCAACACAATGTGTGTGTTTGTGTGTAGTGTATATACAATATACACACACTCTGATGTTTTTATTCTCGTGATGAAGAAAATGTTTTTTTCTTTACACAATCCTTTTATTAAATGAGTGAAAATGAATATTTATGATTAAATACATAATAATAAAATGAGAATGTTTTCAGGAAGTTGAAACAAAGAAATGGGGAATTGTAACTTCCTGAATAATCAGGTGTTAAAACGTATTAAACTGGAATTTCCGGTTTAACAGGTTTGTTAGTTGTTGTGCATGTGTACTATTTATATTCACCTGTCAACTATACTGATTATAACTTACAGTAACAAGGACTAAACAATCAGAATCTCTACTTCACCTGTGAATATTCAGTATGAAGAACTCTTACTGCTGAAATTTTAATAATTTAATAACGATTTCAAATCCTGGTACAAAAAAACACTAAATTCTGATGACAGAATAAAATAAAATAACAATGTAAAAAAAAATTATTTAAAAAAATCAAGGAATAAAAATGTGAGGATTTTAAGAAAAGAAAATAAGATCACAAAAAATGTTATAGAACAAAAGAAAAATGATTTCAGAATAAAACATTCATTAATCTGGAACACTGGTGTGTAATGACGAGTGATTGATCAGTGGGAACAATGGATTATTGTTGAATCAAACATAATCAGCAAACAATGATTCTTCTGAAGATCTCCTGAATTGTCTGTAGATCCTGTGAGAAGTCTCCTGATATAAACTCTTCACAGAATTCCTGAAGGTCCAAAAGAAAGTGTTTGCTCGGTGAATAAGACCTTTTGGAAGAACTTTATCATTTATTGAGTGTGATGGTGTGATTTCAGACCTGCGTTTATTCTCGAAGGCACATTAAAGTCCCCTGAAAATGAGTTCTCCTGAAGACAATGAAGATAAAGATAAGAGGTGAGATGTTTAAAGTATTGTGTGTGTGATGTGACAAACCTTTTCACGATACAGATACGTCATAGTCTCATAGTGAACCTACAGAAAAGCACTATTCCATGACCAAAACACGTCTTTGCAGATATCAGACTGAAAGATCTGAACCACCTGAACCCAGTGTTTTGTCTATGAAGAGCGACATGTCAATGGGAACACCAATACTGCTACAGCGGGAGGAGGCAGAAAGGTAATGAAGATCCTGTGTAATAATTTAACACGCCAATCCCATCATTTTGTGTACTTTGTGTGCGTGTGATTTGTAATAAAATGCACTTTTTTTTTTTAATTCAACGTCAAAAACTTTCATCCAAAACGTTACACCACTGTGTTGATGTATAGGGAAAGTTTCTGGTTTTCAGAATCAGGTTTCTCACCCGCTAAGATTCTTATTAACTGCATCTGGATCGTCCTTCTCGGGTTGCCAGATTTCCATTGAACATAAACATCTAAGAGGGGATTTTCACAAGGGTCTAGACCACCTTTCATCATTAAACATTCACTCAACATTCCTACTGTTCTGCTCAAATTTGACCCGTTTTGACGTTTGACAGCAATAAAAAATACCCTAAATGTCATAATTTTCACCTGAAATTTGATTATTTTCCTAAAGTGACCCAAAATACACAATATTTTAAAATATTATACTGTTGAACAGGAGCTACATTTTGTGTACATTAAAGCTGTTCATATCTATTAAAATGAAGTTTAGATTTACCAGTGTGTGTTTAATCCAGAAAAATGGTACTGATCTTAAAACTGTGGAACTCTACATGCCATGTATGTGTGTATTTTATTATGGGGCAGAGGGGATCCAAAACCGAGTGGTGAAAAAAGACTCTCATGTTTAATCATCCATTTATTAATGTCAGATAGATTATTTATACATTTTAAAAAGATCTGTAGTTCATAATTTGTTATAGACACTTATTATAAGGGTTATAATATAAACCTCAAAAAACTTTAGCTGCCCAGTGTAATATGATAAACTATACACACTTTATACTATATATTTAAATACAGTAAAATAATATATTATATGAATGAGAAGATCGCAGGCATTAATAAATCTAATGAGACTGAAAATTCAGAACATTTTTATTTTATTAAACATTGGTGGTCTTTGGACTTACAGTGCCCTCCACAATTATTGGCACCCCTGTTTAAGATGTGGTCGTGGACTTCTAAAAATTCTCCTTTTTTTTAAAACAACATAGAACCCAAATGCAAAAAAAGAGAAAAATCCAACCTTTCATTTAAGTACATTACTTTGGTGGTAAAAAAATCACACATTTAGAAAAAAAAAAAAAAACTTGAAATCATGTGTGCCACAATTATTGGCACCCTTAACAATTCCTCTGAAAAATTTAATTTTTTTTTTTTTTATATATATTTTTCTGTAGTTGCTAAGGTTGGTCAGGGTATCTAGGGACTTTTATTCAGTAATTCATGATTTCCTGTTTCCCTGGGTGTAGCAGCCCTTGGCATCGATAAATGAACAGAGAGTCTCTATACGGGTGTAGATCGTTTATTGGAACACGTCTTCAGTTCGTACTCTTTAACATGAAGCATCCACCGATCACCGTTCAACACCAATCACCACCGTGAAACTCGCTCCGCTTTACCAAGGGTGCAAAACATTACCAAACTCTGCTAAACTCCGACAATCCAGTACCAGTGTTCAAAAATGAAAACGTACAAAAATGTAATCCACGCTATTTCTCAAAATGCATGCAGAGACAAAAACTAACAGCTAACCCCAAAAAAAAGGCACATGCTGTGAACGTGCGCATCATAGAAAAATTCCTCCGATCAATCTCATCCCGAACACAAGTTCCACCTACACACACACACACCTTGCACATTAACAACGGTTATAACAAATGAAAAATCAAGGGCACTTACACTCCCACCAAATCATGTTATGATAAACAACAAACAGATAATCATGCATGATTTCTTCTTTATACAAAGTGGCTACATGTAAAGTAGGTTTCATATATAGGAGGCAGATATCACCCTTGTAAAACGATTAAACTAACATGTCTGATGCAAGTGTACTTTAAGTTGACAACCAATTATTTACTTTCTATTAAAAGAACCAACCTTTGGATAGGTCTTTCAATGACTGAGGCTTGGAATGATGGTAATTTTTCCCTGGCATCTTGCGCTCTGCAACTTGTACTTTCACTCGCCGGACTAAACCATCAATTCCTTCTGTGGTCTCAACCACTCTTCCAAGACGCCACTCGTTTCTAGGAAGTGAGTCTTCTTTGATGATGACTATGTCATCCACTTTCAAGTTGCGCCGAGGTATGTGCCATTTTTGTCTTAAGGAAACATTCAGCAGGTACTCCTTCTTCCAACGGCTCCAGAATTGTTCAACCAAGTATTGTACTCTGCGCCACCTTTTTGCAGCATACATGTCCTCCTTAACAAACTTTCCAGGAGGGGTAAGGCAGTCTTGGGTTTCATCAGGATAAGATGATTTGGAGTCAATGGCTCTAGTGACATGGGTCATTGATTACATTGACATGCAATGGACGGCTGTTTATTATAGCCATTGCTTCGTAAAATAGCGTTCTGAGAGAGGCCTCATCTAGTCTTCCTTGACACTGTGCAATTGTAACATTCAACACACTCCGAATGGACCGAATCTGACGCTCCCAAATGCCACCTGCATGACTTGCAGAAGGAGCGTTGAAAATAAAATCACACTGCTTATCTGCCAGAAAGGTCTCCAATACCTTTGTGTCACATTGTTTAAGGGCTTCCTTGAGCTCATTCTTAGCTCCCACAAAATTTGAACCCTGATCACAGCGAAGTTGGCTAACAGCTCCTCTAAGGCTAACAAAGCACCTTAGAGCGTTTATGAGAGCATCTGTGGACATATCCTCAAGCATTTCAATATGGACTGCTCGAGAATACAAGCATGTGAAGATAAGTCCATATCTCTTGTGCTCCTTGCGACCCTTCTTAACAACAAAGGGGCCAAAGCAATCCATTCCACAAAATGTGAATGGGGTTGAGGCTTCACAGCGTTCTACAGGAAGTTCAGACATTCTTTGCTCTTCGGCCGGTCTTCTTAATTTCCGACACCACACACATTTGTGGATCAGCTTGGCAACTGATTTGCTTCCACCGATGGTCCAAAATCCGTTAGCTCTGAGCTCCATTAGGGTTTGAGTTCGTCCCTGATGATGGATTTGGTTATGATAGTGAGATAGAATCAACTTAGTAATATGGCTATCTTTAGGCAGAATAATGGGATGTTTTAATTCTTGACTGAGAGTTGACCCTTTCAGTCTTCCCCCAACACGAAGCAGTCCTTCATTCAGAATGGGATCAAGGCGGAAAAGAGGGCTTGACCTTGGAAGAGTTGCCTCCTTAAGGTCACCTTTAAGAATATTTAGTTCTTTAGGGAAGGCCTGTTGCTGGATGAGATTAATTATCACCTTAGCAGCTCTCTTGCGTTCCTCAACAGTGACAAATTCACTGTGCTGTTTTAGTTTGGACCCTAGTCTCTTGATTCTTGCAACAACTTTAACAACTGTTGTCCACTTGGAGAAACGACTCAATCGGCTTACAATATCTTCCACCGCACTGACCTGACTTACAAATACTCGGATTGACTTAACCTCTGGATCTCCAACAAGCAACTCGGTAGAGGGCTTAGGTGGTGTGAGCACCTCTTGTTCCCATAGAAACTTGGGCCCTGATAACCAACTAACTGAAGAGATCTCTCCTGCCTCAAGACCTCTCGAGGCATGGTCAGCTGGGTTTTGTGCCGTGTCGACGTGATGCCATTGATTTGGGTCTGTACACTCTCTTATTAGCTGAACACGGTTTGCCACAAACACATTGAATCGCCGTGCTTCGTTGTTGATGTAAGACAGCACGACCTGAGAGTCAGTCCAAAAGAATTCTTCATCAATTTTAATCTCTAGCTCTGCCTTCAACATAACACTCATCTTGGCTGAGGTAACTGCGGCTGACAGTTCTAATCTCGGGATGCTTATGATTTTTGAAGGTGCAACCCTTGCCTTAGCCATAACAAGACAACAATGAATCTTGTCCTTGTCATTTTTATACCTTAAGTAGGAACATGAACCATATCCTATGTTACTTGCATCTGAAAAGTGGTGCAATTCCACTCTAACAATGTTGCCAAAGTCATGAGGATGATAACACCTTGGTATATCAATTTCCTTTAATCCTTGAAGTCCATTTTTCCACTGCTCCCACCGTGAGCGCATGCACTCAGGAATTGGATCATCCCATTCAATGCCTCTGCGACACAGCTCCTGTAGGATACGTTTTCCCATTAAAGTGAAAGGAGCCACAAAACCAAGTGGATCGAACAGAGAGGCAATAACCGATAGGAGGCCACGGCGAGTTGAAGGGTGGTCCTTTGTATCTAGATTGAAAGTGAAGGAGTCACTTTCTATTAACCATTGGATGCCAAGCACATGTCTGTCTGGTATCACATCTAGATGGAGATTAAAGGAATCGGTGAACACTGCCCTTTCTGAGGGAGCTACACAAGAGAGGACGTCAATTTGATTTGAATTGAACTTGTGCAGATGTAAGCCTGCCACTTCGCACAATTGTTGTGTCTGGAGGATCAGGTCCTTAGCTTCCTGCACTGTTGAAACACTAGTTAATCCATCATCCACGTAAAAGTTTTTCTCTACAAACCCTGAGGCTAAAGGGTAGTTAGCCTTGTGTTGTTGCGCTAAATACTTAAGGCCAAAGTTGGCACACCCTGGGGAAGATGCAGCGCCAAAAAGGTGGACTGTCATCCTATACTCCTGAGGTTCAGTTTCCAACTGTGCGTCCTTCCACCAGAGAAATCTCAAGTAATTGCGACCTTCAGGAGAGACGTAGAACTGGTGGAACATCCTTTCGATGTCACATGTCACAGCTACTGCTTCCCTTCTAAAGCGACACAGGACTCCCACGAGTGAGTTGATAAGGTCTGGACCTGTCAGCAGGGTGTCGTTTAGAGAGATTCCACAGAATTTAGCTGAGCAGTCAAAGACTACTCTTAGCTTATCTGGCTTCCTTGGGTGGTACACTCCATGATGTGGGATGTACCAAACAGTGTCTCCTTCGGATGCTGGAGGTGCTAGCTCTGCATCACCCCTTTTGATTATTTCATCCATGAAGGTCATGTAATGGTCATAATACTGTCTGTTAGCCTTTAACCTTTTCTTCAGGTGTTGCAGCCGAACAGTGGCTAGCTTTTTATTGTTCGGAAGTGAAGGTGGACTACTGCCCTTGAAAGGAAGTGGCATCTCATAATGTCCATTCTCCTTCTGTCTTATTTTGTCGCTTAGGAGTTTTATGAAACAGATGTCGTCTTGGGATGCATACTTTTCTTCATAACTCCTCTCATTAAAATCTGACTCTAAGATCTTCAGCACATCAGCAGCAGCTGGCACAGGTATCTCTTTCACAGCAATTCGATGAACAAAACTCTGTCTTCCCTGTCTATCTAAGAGAGGGTTAACTGTTCCTATAATGCTCCAGCCTAGTGCAGTTCTTTGAGCAAAGGGCTCGGTTTCATGACCTATGATGACCTCTAGGGGAGCTAGTGCTGATGGACAGTCATAGCCAATTAACAATCCTACATCGCAATCTTGCAATGAGGGTAACTTATTTTGTAGGTGTCTCAAATGAGACCACTGAAGTGCTGTGTTATTGGTGGGGATATGAGACCTATCTACTGGAATAAAATCTCGTGTATAAGCTTGCTGCAGTTTGACATGTGCATTGGTGTTCAGTCCCCGAACTTGTAAACCACTAACAGTTTTACTTGCTATGACTGAGTTGACAGCTGTCATAGTACTGAGCTTGAGTTGTACTGACTGCATGTTCACATTTAGTTCTGAGGCTAAGTCCTCCAAGATGAAGGTTGAATCACTTTGGGTGTCGAGAAGAGCATATGTGAGAATTTCTTTCTGAGGTTCTGATGTTGATGACACAAAAACAGGGACAATGCTAGAGGTAGCAGAAACGTTCCGTGTCAATACGCGGGTCATAACCTTGTGGGTTTCTTCACTTGCACCATGTCCTGAAGTTGTGGGATTTTTACTTGCAGTTTGCTCAGGTTTTACGTTTCTCTCTATGTGTAGACAGGTTGGATGACGTTTACCACATGTGCTGCAGGTGTGGCGCCTTTTACACTCTTTGGTTATGTGTCCCTTTCTTAGGCATCCAAAACAAAGATGATGCTCATAAATGAAGGCCTTTTTCTCATCTGCAGTCTTTGCTGCAAAGGTTGGACATCTTGCAACACCATGTGTTTCATCTTTGCAACTTAAGCAAGGTGGCTTTAGCTTTTCAGGTGACGCTGGTATAGAATTTCTTACGTGAGTGCTTGTGTTAAGTGCTTTGGCTCTCTTTAGCACCCTCTCATCTGTGGGTTTGGTGTTAATTAGGAAAGGAGAGGCTACTGAATTACATACTACACGAGCTTCCTTTTCCATGAACTTTGTGAAGTCTGCAAAACTTGGATATTCACCGAAATGATCTAATTTATCCACAACTATACGACTCCACCTGCGCACCACCCATTCAGGCAGTTTCTTAAGGAGCTTGTGATTTTCTTCACAGTCATTCAAAATCGCCAATCCTTTAACATGAGGTATAGCTGCAGCACATCCCTGAAGGAAATCAGTGAACTCTCTCAGTGCAATCGGGTCGTTTGCTGCTATCTTTGGCCACTTCCCAAGTTTGTTTTGAAAGGCTCTTTGTACTATGAATGAACTTCCATATCGATCTTCAAGAACTGTCCAAGCACTCCTATATGCTTCTTCCGAGTTTTGGTAGAAGAATCCCTCCACTGCTTTGCGTGCTTCACCTGCAAGATAACTCTTAAGATAGAGCAATTTTTCATTAGCAGGGAGTGCCTTATAGCCAATGAGGGCATTAAAGGATGTCTTCCAATCCATAAACTCTAAAGGATCGCCAGAGAATTTTGTTGGCTCTGGGACTGGTAATCGGCTCAGAGTGAATGAGCTTGCAATTGCCTTGGCCAGATTGACCTCTTCCTGGGTTGCTGACATAGATGGTGATGCAGGACGTGGAAGGAATGGTATAGCTTGTGGGTCCAACGAGGATGGAGGTTCATTGGTTTGGTAATCAGACAGGAACTTAAGATCTGTTTCTCCCCCTTTAATGGCACCAAAATTATTGTATGCTCTTACACGAGCTGCTGCTACCTTTACTTCAACATCTGCTTGTAGCTGCTGTAACTTAGTTTTTTCCTGCTCAAGTTTTGATTTTGTTTCGGCTTCACCTTTCTTGATCTCTGCCAGCATTTGTGTTTCTTTAAGTTTCCATTCGCTCTCCAGTTGATCAACTCTTGCTTGTTGTGCATGTAGTAACTGCATAACCTTTGCTTGTTCTTGTTTGGCAGCCAGGTCTGCTTCAGCATCTGCATGTTTGTTGGAAGACCAGGAGGTGGCATTTGAGTGGTCTGACCTTAACTCTGAGATTACCGTTTCAGTATCTGTTTTCCCAAAGACAGACTCGTACTCATCCTTATTAAGTACCATTCTCACTCTCTCCTTTTCAAGTTGATCATTGAAAACTTCTTCTATGTTCTCTAGTCTTTTACTGACAAGATCACAGACATCTGCAGTCAAAGTGACACATGCATCCATTTTCTTAACAATGTTAGACGTAGTACTATGGTTGCGTTGAATGGCTTCGTAATGTTGTTTCACAGTGGCTTGTTTAGATCCTATGTCCCTTTGGCTTCCTTCAAGTTCTTCAGCTGAGCAGAAAGTTTTCAATCTTGTTCTAATCTCCTTTGCTGTCTGCTTCCAAAGATCATAGGCCTTGTGGAATGCCTTTTCATTTTTGGCTGCTTGCTGTTCATGCATCTCTTGACCCTTCTCAGTTAGATTTCGTTCACGAGAACTGGATCTGAGTTGTTTTCCTTCGGAAGAACTGTCTGATTGGTCAACACACGACATCTTGTTGCTCTGTACTTTGCTTATACTATGAAACATAAAGTGTATGTCGGAACTCTAATTTAAGAAGTGGTGACCTTAACGTATCCTTAAAACTATATATTACCACTCACATCAGACATTTACACATCAGGAAAACACAGAAGTAAGCAAGTAGGAACAACAGAAAATGTCAGAAATCAACACAGAAACAATGTAAAATCAGACAATTTGCTAAAATGGGTTTTTAAGGCCTCATGAGATGACAATGACCTTGACTTACAGTAACTCTTTGTATACTCAACGTTGCAGCTCGCATCAGCATTAACGTGTGTTCTCCGAAGTCTCTACAGCTGAGTGACCAAAACGATAGCGTGGTGGACAACAGGTTGTATACTGCTTACTGAATGGCACTGGCACCGTGTAGTAGATGACTTTCACTGAACTGGCACGACGTGTAGCGACGACCTTTACTTTAGCCACGCGTAGCGTCGAGTTTCACTGTAGCAGCCCTTGGCATCGATAAATGAACAGAGAGTCTCTATACGGGTGTAGATCGTTTATTGGAACACGTCTTCAGTTCGTAGTCTTTAACATGAAGCATCCACCGATCACCGTTCAACACCAATCACCACCGTGAAACTCGCTCCGCTTTACCAAGGGTGCAAAACATTACCAAACTCTGCTAAACTCCGACAATCCAGTACCAGTGTTCAAAAATGAAAACGTACAAAAATGTAATCCACGCTATTTCTCAAAATGCATGCAGAGACAAAAACTAACAGCTAACCCCAAAAAAAAAGGCACATGCTGTGAACGTGCGCATCATAGAAAAATTCCTCCGATCAATCTCATCCCGAACACAAGTTCCACCTACACACACACACACCTTGCACATTAACAACGGTTATAACAAATGAAAAATCAAGGGCACTTACACTGGGGTATAAATATGACGTGACACAGAGGCCTAATTCTCTTACCCATTTGTCAACATGGCAAAGACAAGAGAACACACCATTCAAGTAAAGCAGATGTGTGTCGACCTTCATAAGTCAGGCAATGGCTACAAGAAAATAGCCACTCGCCTTAACTTGCCGTATCTACAGTCAGAGGAATCATTAAGAAGTTTAAAACAACTGGAACAGTGACAAACAAGGCTGGAAGAGGTCCCAAGTTTATCTTGCCACAACGCACAGTGAGGAGGATGGTAAGAGAAGTAAAAAAATTTCCCAAGCTCACCGTCACAGAATTGCACAAAGAGTGGCATCTTGGGGTCACAGAGTCTCCAAAACAACCATCAGACG
Organism: Silurus lanzhouensis; assembly: GCA_039877035.1. Classification (NCBI taxonomy): domain Eukaryota; kingdom Metazoa; phylum Chordata; class Actinopteri; order Siluriformes; family Siluridae; genus Silurus; species Silurus lanzhouensis. The sequence goes on from JBCEWE010000060.1 coordinate 272,607, forward strand.
CTCTCTACATGCCAACAAGCTGTTTGGGAGGCATGCAAGGAAAAAGCCTTTTCTCACTAACACTCACAAACGTAAACGTCTGGAGTTTGCTAAGCGGTACTGGGACTTCAACTGGGATCGTATGCTTTGGTCAGATGAGACTAAGATTGAGCTTTTTGGCAACAAACACTCTAAGTGGGTCTGGCGTAAAACAAAAGATGAGTATGCCGAAAAGCACCTCATGCCCACCGTGAAGTATGGTGGAGGATCTGTGATGCTGTGGGCCTGTTTCTCTCCAAAGGCCCTGGAACCTTGTTAGGGTGCATGGCATTATGAACGCTTTGAAGTACCAGGATATTTTAAATAAAAACCTGATGGCCTCTGCCAGAAAGCTGAAGATGGGTCGTCATTGGGTCTTTCAGCAGGATAATGATCCAAAACATGTGGCAAAATCTACACAAAAGTGGTTCAGCAGTCACAAACTCAAGGTCCTCCATGGCCATCTCAGTCCCCAGACCTCAACCCAATCGAAAACCTGTGGGCGAGCTAAAGAGAAGAGTGCATAAGAGAGGACCCAGGACACTGGATGATCTAGAAAGATTTGCAAAGAAGAATGGTCAAAAATCCCTCTCTCTGTGTTCTCCAATCTTGTGAAATGTTATAGGAGGAGATTAAGTGCTGTCTTGTTGGCAAAAGGAGGTTGTACAAAGTATTAACATCAGGGGTGCCAATAATTGTGGCACACATGATTTCACGTTTTTTTTTTTTTCTAAATGTGTGATTTTTTTTACCACCAAAGTTATGTACTTAAATAAAAGGTTGGATTTTTCTCTTTTTTTGCATTTGGGTTCTATGTTGTTTAAAAAAAAGGAGAATTTTTAGAAGTCCATGACCACATCTTAAACAGGGGTGCCAATAATTGTGGAGGGCACTGTATATGATTAATAATATATATGATTTCACTAATTGAACTGGTTTATATGTTTAGTTTTTCTGATGAAAAGATCTCAAAGCCACCTGAATTCAGCTCTGAGTCTATGAGGAGTGGCCGGTCTATGGGTGAACCAATACGGTTTCAGGAAAAAGAAATAAGGTAAGGATTTTTGTGTTTGTGTATATTTACTGTATGATTTACTGCAATCATTTAACCCAGTTAGTTACATGTAAAAGAATAAAAAAATGTACTTCATCACAACAACAAACTCGTTCTTTTATTCCATACTCAACAGTAGAAACAATCCCTCTGTGGTGCATGATGCTGATTCCCAGGTCCAGGTGAGTACAGAATTTCAGAACAGGTCAGATCTTTATGTTCAGATGACTCTATGATGGTCAGTGTATCAGGGATGGACATGAGTTCCTATTGTTTCCACATGTGTCCTAGTAGCTCTGTTTTCCCCACTCTGAGTCAGTCTGGTTCTTGTTCAGGGATGTTGTATGTTCAGTTTTCCAAGTTTATTTATTTTTTTAGTCTGTTGCCAGTTTCTTGATTTTTCCAGTCCTTTTTTTGTTGTTTTTTTGCCTTAATATGAACCTTCTATTTGGAGTGTTTTTTCCAAGAGAGACTAAAAAACTTTTTGGACCTTTTTGGACCTGTATTTTTGGGACCTGATTTTTTAGTTTTTTTGTTTAGTTTTTTTGACTTTTTGGACATCTAAAATAAAACTATGGATTCTATATTGGTTCCTGGGTGTCTGAACATGGGTTTCACATCTCCATTTGTCAGACTGCTAGATTGCTGCCTCTCACGCAATCGACCCCAGTCTGAGCAGTACCAGGACCTGGTTAACAACTTTGTGCAGTCATGCAGGAAGAAGCATCTGTTTCTCAATGTGACCAAGAGACAGTGGGAAAAGAAGCACAATCAGCACTTTTCCCCCGTGTGAGTCAAGATGTTGAGCAGTTAACACTTGCAGATACCTTGAAGTTCTCCACCAAATCCTGGACTAGAAGGTTCCACTGGGATGTCATATACATTAAAGGGAGGAGTCTTTTTCTGAGCAAGTTCATGTTCTTGAGTGTTTGCTGTAGGATTTTGGTAGTCTGTAGTAGACAGTGTGCTGCAGCATGCTGGGGGATAAACTCAACAAAAAATCAACAATCTGCTCAAGATGTCTGGATTGTCTTTAGGCTGCACACTGGACAGTGGTGGTAGTGGAAAAGGGCATTTAATAAACTCATGGCCATTCTGGACAATAAACAGCATCACCTCATGTCCATATTTTTCCGAAAGTGAAAGTATTTTTGCTGTATTTTATTTTAAATGGCAGAGAGGTTTTAATGAGTTCACACCTATAACACCTAAATATTTCCTAATATGCCTTTATTAATGTATAAGACTTTTATAAAATTTTAGAAAACAAAATGGGAAATTCCAGCAGTCAATGTTAAAGTGATGAAGGACATGGATCAGCAGAGCAGCACCAAAGGTGAGGTACAGGACTTCATACACGTGCAGAGAAAAATACAACATTATATACAGTTTGTAGAAGTGATGGACGAAGTACACAAGCCGTGTGAGTTAAAGTAGAGACACGCTGGAAAATATTCCTCCGGTAAACGTAAAAGTGTCCCTTTGAACTTTTACTCAAGTAAAAGTACAAATGTTTTTGCTTTCAAATGTACTTAAGTATCAAAGTAGTGATTTATTATAACTATAATGTTCCAATTATCATTTTTATCACAAGATTCTTCACTTAATCACCTCAGTTTCTGTGTAAAGACTCGAATGTGACTCTCAGCACACTGATCTATTAATAGAATGATATTAGTGACTCAAACACTCATTGATTTCTATTACAATCATCATGAACACAAAACCTTCTCTTTAACTACGTTAATAAAAACGTGTAAATGAGGTCACGTGTGTGGTGGTGAGTTCGAGTCTGCAGTTTCTTCATCATTGATTCCTCTCTAAATGTTCTGCTTGATGTTGAACTGTATGTTGGTGATCAGTAGATGTGCCAATCAGAACACGTGTAAAACAGAGCGTGCGCTCGATCCTGATTGGTGACTCGCCACGTGTTTCATCAGTTCCGTTTTTTATTACGTTTTTTTTATTTGAAATGTAGTGAAGTTACAGTAAAAATCTCTTCAAATGGAAACACTTCAGTAAAGTATTGAAAAGATAAAAGCGACCAAAGTTTGGACACACCTGCTCATTCAAAGAGTTTTCTTTATTTTCATGACTAAGAAAATTGTAGAGTCACACTGAAGGCATCAAAACTATGAAACTATAAACTATGAATGAACACATGTGGAATTATATACATAACAAAAAAGTGAACTGAAAATATGTCATATTGTAGGTTCTTCAAAGTCGCCACCTTTTGCTTAGATTACTGCTTTGCACACTCTTGGCATTCTCTTGATGCCTACTTTGAAGAACCTACAATATGACATATTTTCAGTTCACTTTTTTGTTATGTATATAATTCCACATGTGTTCATTCATAGTTTATAGTTTCATAGTTTTGATGCCTTCAGTGTGACTCTACAATTTTCATAGTCATGAAAATAAAGAAAACTCTTTGAATGAGCAGGTGTGTCCAAACTTTTGGTCTGTACTGTATATACAGTAACCAATGACATTTACTTCATTACTGCTCACTACTGATTTGTAGATTCTGTTTACTAATGATATTATATTTATATTTGCAATTTTTAGCATCTATCAAAAATTATAACTTAAAAATTGTACATGTTAATAATTCATGTTAATGATGGTAATATATGTTAATATGTTTTGTTATTTGTTATATAATATACTTTTGTATTGCTTCATTGTCTTCAGAACCAGATCCAGCATTGAGGAAAGCATTTAAATCCAATCTGCAGAAGATATTTCAGATGATCAATGAAGGAGTACAAATGTTTGGGAACAGAAGACTTTTAAATGAAATTTACACACAACTTTATATCACATATTGGATTGGTGAACACATCAATAAAGGACATGAGGTCAGATGTATTGAAAAGGCATACAGGGAAGTAGTAACAGAGGAGTCCATCAACTGTAATGATATCTTTAAAGCCTTACCTGGTGATGAGAGGCCTATCAGAACCCTGCTAACAGAAGGAATTGCTGGAATTGGGAAAACAGTGTCTGTGCAGAGGTTTGTTCTGGACTGGACTGAAGGAAAAGCAAATCAGGATTTGGACTTCATTTTTCCATTTAACTTTAGAGAGTTAAATTTTCAGAAGAAAAAATGTTTCAGTTTGTTGGAGCTTCTCCATTTTTATTTCCCAGAAACCAAAAACCAAATCATGGACTTTCATCATTACAGAATCATGTTTATCTTTGATGGACTGGATGAGTCTCGCTTTACTCTCGATTTCCTAAACAGCAAAGTGTTGACTGATCCCACAGCGTCAGCTTCATTAGACGTACTGCTAACAAATCTTATTAATGGGAATCTGCTTCCATCTGCGTTCCTCTGGATAACATCTCGGCCGGCAGCATCCAGTGTGATTCCTCCTGTTTGTATTCACAGAGTAACAGAGGTACGAGGATTCTCTGACCCTCAGAAAGATGAGTACTTCAGAAAAAGAATCAGTGATCAAGACCTGGCTAATAAAATCATCACACACCTGAAATCATCTCGAAGTCTTTACATCATGTGCCACATGCCAGTCTTCTGTTGGATTGCAGCGACTGTTCTCGAGGGAATGTTCAGTGAAGAAGAAACTGGAGAGGTCCCCAAGACCCTGACTCAAATGTTCACACACTTCCTGATCTTACAGATCAAACGTGGATGCCTGAAGTACAAAAAACAAGAAATGGATCCTGGACAGGTTACAGATATTGTAGTTAAACTGGGAAAGCTGGCATTCCAGCAGCTGGAGAAAAGAAACCTGATCTTCTACGAGGAGGACCTCTTGAAGTGTGGTATTGATGTAAGAGAGGCTACGGTGTACTCAGGGGTTTGCACTCAGATCTTTATCGAGGAAGTGTCTTCACATCTGGGGAAGGTGTACAGCTTTGTACATCTGAGTGTTCAGGAGCATCTTGCTGCTGTGTTTGTCTTTCTCTCATGTGTCAATGGAAATATCTCAAAACAAGAAGATACTAAAATCCTCGACCTCTCCAGCACAGCAACACTATTGGACCTTCTAAAGGCAGCAGTAGACAAGGCTTTCCAGAGTAAGACTGGACACCTGGACCTTTTTCTCCGCTTCCTTATGGGTCTCTCACTGGAGTCCAATTCAGTTCTCTTACAAGCCCATCTTACAGAGACAGGACGCAGATATCTGAGAAACCATGCTGCTGCCACAAACAAGGAAATAACTACATACATCAAGGAGAAGATCAGGAAAAATCCATCAGAATGCAAATCCATTAATCTCTTCCATTGTCTGAATGAACTGAATGATCAGTCTCTAATGCAGGAAGTTCAAACTTTTGTGAGTAAAACAGAAAATAATTGCCTTCATGGAGTCCATTTTTCTCCAGTTCAGTGGTCTGCTTTGAATTTCCTGTTGCTGAACTCAGATGAGAAGTTGGATGTGTTTGATCTACATAAATATGCAGCATCAGAATATTGTTTTATAAATTTGTGCCCAGCTGTCTCATTTTACAGAAAAGCTGTGTAAGTTTTTCTCATCTACCTGTAAATCAAACTCACTAAGATCATTCAAACCATTTATGATTTCCCAAAATCTACATAATTATTACTGCAGTAACTCATGTTTTAAGGTTAAGCTGCATGCATGATTTGTGTCAAACAATGAAGCAATGAAGGGAGATATGATCTTATATGATATATATTTATATGAGTATATATGAGGGCTGTCAGAATGAACACGTTAATAACACGTTAACGCAAATGCAACGTACATTTGACTATTTTTATAAAAAATATAAATAAATATAAAATAGCCGAAATATAAACCAACACATTTATTCAAGACGTCCTTTATTTGCTCAGATATAAAAATAAATAAATAAACTCTACCAAAATATAATTTTTTAATCAATAAAAAAGCCACAAATCAGCACCAAAATCCGCCATGATGCGCGCAATGAACCCTCTGGGGGTCGACAAACGCGCCGGCACGTTGTGTTGCATTTTTTCCTCAAAACACTGTAACGAACTTAAATTGCTGCTTTTTTGATCATACAGATAAGAGAAATACATCATTCGATTCTGTAAAGCGTCTAATTTTATTTATATAAGTAGACCCTTTATATTTTTGTCATCTCTCTTCACAGAGGCATCGATAAAACAACCAGAATCTCACTGAATATTTGCCTCACAGACATAATAAATATATATATATATATAGAAAGCTCAAAATTTCTTCTTTTTAACCCTTTAAGATCTAAAACAAATATTCTCTAATTCTATTATCCGTATAAAAGTTTGCAGAGGTACAGTTTCTCCGGTATCACCTCATTAACCGTCCGTGTGGAAACATAGCAAAAGTTCAGTTTGGTGTGGTGATGATTTACGTCATTTAAAACACCATAATTACTTTAAAACGTTTATACGAGTATTTTTATGAGCTGCCTGTCATCTGAAAATGTAAACAGTAATGTAAAACCTGAACAACTGGCATAATAGAAATAATGGGAACCTGTGTTTTTTCTATGTTCTTTTTTCTATCTGTTTAATAGACATGCTCTAAGTTTAGGGTGGTTGTAGTGCTAATAAACATACATTTGCATAAAGCATCTATATTTGTCCATCATCATGTTGAATAGAGTATTAAAAAGTATTTTATTTAAGTATTGATTAAAGGTACATTTAGAACAGATAAAAATGTGCGATTAAATAATTTAATCGATTAATAGCACTAATATAAATGTTTTCAAATTGCATTTTAATTTTGAAGCTGTTTTTTGATTTTTTTGCTACAGGCTGCGTAATAGTAATCTCACAGAGAAAAGTTGTAAAACTTTGGCAAAAGCTCTCCGCTCACCTTGTTCATGTCTGAAAGAGCTGGACCTGAGTAATAATAAACTTAAAGACTCTGGAGTTAAACTGCTTGCTCCTGTGTTGAACAGTCCACACTGTAAACTGGAGATCCTAAGGTAAGAGATTAAAAGAATTCTCTTATAGTGTAAATCAAATCAAACACTAAGTGACAAAAGAAGAAAGAATTTACACTAAAAATGATTTTCTGTCCAATTTTTACATTCTTTATTTCACTTTTCAGTGTTTTTTTTTTCAACAGGAACATCAATCCACACCTGACCATTTCCACTCTTTTACAAATACATTGTTTGGGATAAACAGATACAGTAGTCTAAAAATGTATTTTTCTTCCAGACTTGGTAACTGTGATCTCACAGAGAAAAGCTGTGGATTTCTTGCTTCAGTTCTTACCTCAAAGTCTAAACATCTAAAAGAACTGTGCCTCAGCTACAATAAACTCCAGGATTCAGGTGTGAAGAAGCTCTGTGAGGCCCTGCAGAGTCCCGACTGTAAACTACAGACACTGAGGTGAGGTTGCTCTGTCACGTCAAAACAAAGCCAGACGTCTGGGGAGAAATAAAGCAGGACAGACAGGAGTTAACCTGCTCTCTGATCTATTAAAGGAACAAAACTGTAAACTGGAGATATTAGTGTAATATTAGTACATTACACAGGAAGGTGGATCTCATCTGATTTCAGCTCTGAAATCAAACCCCTTTTACCTCAGAAAACTTGATTAGGGAAGGAATAAAATAAAGGACCCTGGAATGAAATGAATCTCTGATTTCTTGAACAATGAACTTTATACACTGGAGATATTAATAGTTTTTGAAGATTTCAGTGTTTTGGACCATAGTTCTGCAGCAGACACATGATTTGAAGTCGTTGTTATTTTCTCTTGTAGGTTGCGTGACTGTCACATTACTGAGGAAGGCTGTCCTGCTCTCACTGGAGCTCTGAGGACAAATGTCCACCTGAGAGAGCTCGATCTGAGCGCTAACGATTTAAAAGAGGAAGGAGTGAAGCTGCTCACTGATTTACAGAAGGATGAAAACTGCACACTAGAGAAGTTGGTGTGAGTTTTATATATTAACAATATAAACTGCTACATAACATGAAGTATGTCCTTCCATTAATGTGAAAAATGTCCTTACAAAAAAGATTCACCATCTCAATGATTACACACATTTTTCAAAGTGTGTTTTTAAGATCCACATTCCTGCGTGTTAAAGATTCTTCATCTCATCTTGAGCTCTGTGTGAAGCTTCTCAGCACTCTGACACGCCTCAGTGGTTTTCTGTGTTTTAACAGTCACGTGTGTTTCTGTTTTGGTTTGTGTCGTATGACTAAGCGTTTTTTTTTGTTCAGCCTTTCAATCTTCTTGTTTTGTTTCTGCTTTCACGTCTTTACTCATTTATGTTGCTTACCCAAACTTTTATATTTATAATTCTACCTGATCATTTGGATTTTTCCTGCAGTTTTTTTTTATTATTGTTTTCTACCTGCACTTGCTTCTGCCTGTCATAGTATTACATGACAGAATACTTCTTATTCATATGACATCACTACCCTCAAATATCCCCTGGAACCCTTTGATAGCGTCTTTGTGTATCCAGAGTGCCAACCCACCACAACAAGCTCCAGACTGAGGCTAACAGAGTGACCACCCCTACAGAGCTCACTATAGAGGCTGACATGGCAGTCTTCACAACCAAGCTCCTGCCTGGGACTGTTGGGGTGGTCTTCCCTAAAAAAGCTGCTTCCTATAGATGATAACGTGGCCCTCTATGCGAAAGCTCAGAGGACAATTGGGAAGTCTTCAATCCAGAGGCCCTTCATGAGGCTGAGAGCTTTCAAGCTCATGTTTTAACACAGCTACATGAAGAGGAGGTTTAATGTACCAAGCTCCAAACAGAAGTTGATGAGGTGCCTCCACCCTGCTACCAGACTCCAGCAAGCTGCAGGATTGCCTTCCTCTGGGCCCAGGGATTGATTGATTGATCTTTTTTCCACAGTGCTGAACTGCTAGGAGTGGATATGATTTTAACTTCAAAGAAGCTGTTATAGAAAATAAACAACCTTCTGACCAATCACAGTACAGGATTTGTCAGTAACACATTGATGTCTAATAATTCTCTCTAATTGTGTTACAGGCTCGGGGAGATTCACACGGTCTGAGTCAGGGCTTTAAAAAAGGCAGAGTAATAATTCAGTCCTGGGGAATAATAAAGTCTCTGAACGAAAAATGGCTCGAACACAAGACCTTCCAAAGACTTGGGTATAAAATTAACAGAAGATCATTTGTCCACAGACTCCAGGACGATATAACAGAAGCTAAATACACTCAAAGTGAATCCTGTACAGGGAGAAACACAAGAGAAGCTGCTGATACAAACTCGAAACAGCAGCAAAAACAAGGAAACTCGAGAAGGAGACACTGGAAAAACACCAAACTCAAGATACAAAATGATACAAAAAGATACACAAACACATAAAAATGACACAAACAAATGAAACATAAACAACGAGTAAACAAAAAGGTTATTAAATAACAAATCAAAAATAATAAAGGGCCTATTAGTGAACCTTCTTGCAGCAGGATCACATCATTTATCAGGATAAGTTTAAACAGGATTAAAACTTTAACATGTTGCATTGTAAATATTATATCCATCAACAAACATTTGCAAAATGTACAACTAAATGTGAATTATTCCTAACAGAGACTGGGTCTTTAATTAAACACTTTCTGTTCATTAGTAGCAAAATTATATCTTGCTATGTTTTTCAAATCATGTGTATTTGTAAGAAATACAGAAAAAGAGGAAACATTTACTTTTTTCTGTTTTCTTTTTATTTTCTTTTATTAATATTATATGGTTAATTTTACATTTGGATATCCACTGTTTAATTTATATGGTGGAATTTTGCTGTTATTTTATTTGAATTAATTAATTGAATTAATAAAAAAAGTGGAAAATGTGATTTACCTGGAAACAAAAATTTTTTTTAGGTGACATCTAATTCTGTAAAACTCGAGACAGCGATAAACCGGCGAGTTTATAGACTCGAATTTCCCTCTGTTTTTGTGTCACTGAGGACGACTTTCTGTGATGTATTTCATTAGGAAGTATTTTTGGTGCCTCCACCAAAGTTTCCTTTCTGCCACCTGGTAGCACAGACGCTTAATGTTTTTTTCCTCTTTTGTTATTGATTTGTTTAATATTCAAACACCATTACTCAACATTTAATCAGGAGATTTTATCCTTGTTTTTAATTTTATTCAGTAAATTACTGGTTATTATAAACCATCATCACTGGTTCCTTCCAGTCCAGATACAGTGAATATATTCTCTCAGGTTATTAAGGTGACTGCGTTAATTAGAGACACACTCACACACACACACACACACACCACACACACACACACACACACGTGTATTATAGTAGAACCCCAAACCCTTACTGTATATTTTCTGCCTTATTTTCTGATAAAAATAGGGGGAAAATTCATTTTAGAGTTTCTGTTAGTGTTTCTCGTGATCTTCTGTTTCAGTTTCTATGGAAAACAGAGAAAAAGAGGAACATACACACACACACACACACACACACACACACACACACACACACTAGATGGGTTCCCTTTTAAAAAAATGTGCTTTTTGTCTATTATATTTATAGTCTATATTTTGCTTCAGTAGGAGAGGAAATGATGTCATTATCCAGCTGGATGGAAATTACATTTTACACCGTTTTACTGTATAGACGAGGCAAAAAAAATCTAAATAAAGTGTGTGTGTGTAAATGTGAACAGATTACTAAGTCCTGGGTGTTTTAGTCAGTGTGTCTATGTGAGTTATTTATAATAAAATGATAATTTTTAAGTTACATTAGCATTTTAAATGATTATTTTACAATTTATCTAGGTTACACTGTAAAATAATAATTTAAGGCCCAATATATATTTTACTGAGGGCCTCCAAATGTCTAGAACCAACTCTTAGGTTTCTCTCGAGGTTTCTTCCTTATGCCATCTCAGTGAGATTTTTTTGTTTTGACAGACTAAAAGGGACATTGTCTATTGTTCAAAGCTCTTTACCAATAAAACTGAATTGAACTGAACTTTATACAGTAATATAAATATATAATGTAATGATTATGACTATGTGATTGTGTATTATCTTCTTTCCCCTTGAACACTCCCTCTTTATAAATGTACAGGAAGACATTGGCTTTGACAGTGTTTCTGTTTGATCATTTTTATTACCAATATAAAAACATAAATAAATAACAATTTAAAAGAGGCGAAAATAAAACCTTCAGCACAACATACATTTATTCACGACATCCTTTCTTAAACATTTGTTTTATTTCTGCACCAAATCTCAAATCAAACAGCAAATCCACCAATATTTCACACAATTAACCTTCTGGGTGGCGTTTTGTGGATTTTTCCCTCATAACAAACTTAAATTACTGTCTTTATTGTTCATACAGATAAAAACACTTCATCATTCCAATCTGTAAAATGTCTAATTTTATTTGTATTCACTTTTAATAACAACAAAACGCTGTGTTTTTGTAATATAAAGTGAACCGACAGGGGGCGCTCTCTGCCACGTCATCTCTCTTCACAAACACATCAATAAAACAACCTGAATCTCAGTGAATATTTACCTCACAGACATAATAAATATATGTGTAGAAAACTCGACATGTCTTTTACATAAACCACATTCACATCCAATACAAATATTCTGATCCTGTAATCAGTCTGAAAGTTATTAGAGGTGCAGTTTCTCCGGTATCACCTCATTAACTGTCCGTGTGGAAACATAGCAAAGGTTCCGTTTGGTGTCCTGATAATTTACGTCATTTAAACCATCATTATTATGATTTATTTTTTTCTTGTCTTAATGCTCTATGTTGAGTTTGGTTTCACTAATAATAAACATACATTTGCATAAAGCATCAATATTTCTCCATGTCCATGTTGATTAGAATATTAAAAACATGAAGTATTAATATATGGTACATTTAGAACAGATACAAATGTGCGATTAATTTGTGATTAAATATTTTAATCGTTTGACAGCCCTGATATTAATATAATGTGAGGTTCAGTTACCAGCATGACACTAAAACAGGTAGTAATAATCACTACTTTTAAAACATGAGTATCTGTACTTCTACTTAAGTAAAGGATGTGTGGACTTTAACTAACTATCTATCTATCTATCTATCTATCTATCTATCTATCTATCTATCTATCTATCTATCTATCTATCTATCTATCTATCCATTCATCTGCCTGCTTGTCTGTATTAACAGTTTTTTCTCTGTCTGTCTGTCTCTCTCTTTGTCTGTCTGTCTGTCTGTCTGTCTGT
>JBCEWE010000060.1:289889-309287 GCA_039877035.1 Silurus lanzhouensis
TATTTGTTTATTTTGTATTTTTCACTGAACGCTAATGTTGGTTTATCAGCAGTGCACTATGTCTGCTAGGATTTAGCATCAGTCCAATCGTTGAAAGTTACATGTGAATATTTTCATAGTCCAGACTATATGAACATTTTTTCCAATTAATGAAGTCAGAATCGAAGGCAGGATTAACAGCATAGGCAGGTAGGCAGGTAAAACCAACAAAGGTCAGTGATCTACATTTCATTTTTACATCACAGTAGAACAGAAATACACACTTACTGTACATGATGTTTTTATTAGTTATCAGAAGAAAATGTCGCACTCACCTGGACCCAGCGTTGTGTCTATGAAGAGTGACCAGTCAATGGGTTTGCCAATTTTGTTTTCAGTGGACCAAAAAAAAAGGTTATTTTCTCAAACTACACTTACGTTTAGTAATAATATTTATTGTTTTTACTACTTGTTGATGCAGTTTCTGATTTACAGAAATAATTAATCACTATTTCTAACTGAACATTGTTTCATGTGTTTAGTTTGTTTAAAAAAAAAAGATCAGGGTCACCTGAAACCAGCATTACATCAGTAAAGAGAAAGTCATCAGACTCACCATATGAACAGGCAGATGCACCTAGAAAGAAGTAAGAAATGTCTGATAAACAGTTTTGAATACTATTTAATTTTTGATAAAAAAAAAAAAAATCAATATACAAAAATCAATTACGGTGCATATTGTTTTAAATAGATATAAGAAAAAAAGGTCTGACTCACCTGGACCAAGCGTTGTGTCTATGAAGAGTGAACAGTCAATGGGTTTGCCAATGAAGTTTTCAGAGGAGCAGAAAAGGTAAGAAATGTCACATGTACCTGTGTTTAATATAAACAGCAACAAATTTTGCAAAGGAGCTCTAATGTGTGCTTGTGGAGGTTTATTGAAGTTCAGAAGTTCACTAGCTCTCTTCTAGCTCCATTTCTTTCACCGAATGCCTTCCCTTAAGACGCCTTAAAACCTGGCAGTAGAACTAGCTTTTGACGGTGTGGCCCTTGGAGACAAATTCTCAATACACAATGCGGCGAATGTGGAAGAAGACGGTGAGCAGGCACTCAGTCGAGCTGCAGACCTGCCTCACCTTTTTCAGAAATCACAGATGTAATAACATGTGGTCAGAATAGCACCAGGATGATGTCTTTTTTGCACACTGACTTACTGTATAAAGGTCGGTGCTCCCTGTGACTGTGCATGCAGCCTTGTGCTGCCATCAGTTGGCGTGTTACAAAACTAGTCTCAACTTTTTGATGCCGCCTCATAAGGGAAATTTGTAGAGGCAGAGACAGGAGCAAAACAGAAACAATGTGTGTCTATGAAGAGTGAAAGTCGAGGGTCTGCCACTGAAGTTTTCAGAGGGAATGTTATAGTTTTAAACTACACTCAAGTTTAGTAATATGTATGGTTTCTACTGCTTTTTGTTGCTGTGTCTGTTTTACATAAATAATAAATCACAATTTTCTAACTAATCATTGGTTCATGTGTTTAGTTTGGTTCATAAAAAGAGATCAGAAAAAAGCATTACAGCATTAAAGAGAAAGTCACCTGACTCACCAATTGAACAGACAGATGGCACTGCAGGGGCTCAGAAATACCTCCAGAAATGACACACACAGTTCACCAAATGCAGGCCAAAAACATCACTATCTTCATTTGGCCAAAGTGAATTTAAAATGGACAAATTGGAAAACTGTTGTGTGGTCCGATGAAATAAAATCTGACATATTATATTTGAAACCATAAACGTGGCATCCTCCAGACTAAAGAGGAGAGGGACGATCCAGCTTGTTATCAACGCTCAGTGCAAAAGTCTGCATCTCTAATAGTGTGGGGGCGCATTAGTGCCTATGGAATGGACAGTTGGCACATGAATACTATATATTCAGGTTTTAGAACAACATACGCTTCCATCCAGACGACATCTTATTCATCATCATGTCCTGCATTTGTTTGTAGAATATTATTTATCCCACAGTTAAACATTTCTTTACATATCCCAGCAATATAGGAAGCTGAGGTCAGAGCACATGGTCATCCATTGTTAAAGGTCCTCAAGAGTGGCAACTTAGTGATACTGGGGCTTAAACCCACAACCTTAACATCAGTAACTCAGAGCCTTAACCACTGAGTTACCACTTTTTTATTTTATTGAATACTACATATATTGTGTGCATTGTTACAACCAAAACAAGACTTACATTCATGCACATGGCACTAGGAAATATCTGACATTTCTCACTTTCTGCAACACACTGAATCTATTTTGTGAAAAATCTAAATATACACTTACACTCCATATTGTTTGAATTAGATATAAGAAAAGGTCTGACTCACCTGGTCCAAGCGTTGTATCGCTGAAGAGTGACCAGTCCATGGGTTTGCCAATGAAGTTTTCAGAGGAGCAGAAAAAGTAAGAAAGTTCACGTTCTTTAAGAAATCACACTATACTCCAGTTTAGTTTTAAAAAAATGTGTATTTAATAAAAACAATAACTTCTAATTGTACAAAGAAGCTCTAATTTGCTCGAGTTATATGTGCGGAACATAGTTACAATCTGAGTTCCCTCAGGAAAATATTAAGTGGCGGACCGCAAGTTTGTTTAGTCTCGATCTCACATGTTGAGCACATTATTACAATTATTATTAAACTTTAAAACATACACAACATTAGCAGGGTTATAAAAAAGAAACTAGAGTTAGCGCAGTGTCACAGTGGCTGCTCAGAAATACGATTTGTTTTGTGCTATGGATGAAAACGCTAAAGAGTCCATAGCGCTAGCATTAGCCACTAACCAAGCGCTATTGCTACTTTAGCATTTTATATCCAGCTTCAAGAACTTCTTTTAAAAAGAGAAAATCTTGACAATTTCACATATCGGGAGAGTGAATGAATGAAGGATGGAAGGAATGAAGACATTTATTAAAGGATGTTGGAATAAGTAGAACAGTTACGTAGATAATATCTTTAGAAAATTAAATATTACATGTAAAACACACACATTTACATAAGCATCTTTTATTACCCAAATGGGGTCTAACAAATGTAAACTATTTGATATAATGTTTCTATTTTTTTATTTTATTTTATTGAACCACATTTGATTTGTGGCAATTTAATTGATTACTCAATTTAATCAATATAATCAAAAAAGTGTATTGCATTAATTAGATTTATTCTATTGTTTTTATATAAAATAAAATATTGTTTGACATATTGTTTATCTAAGCAGGTATATACAGGTATACATATTATTTAACCGAAATGTAATCGAACGATGAATTAAAAACTGTGGTACTTATTGAACCTTGAATTTTGTGTACAGTTACACTCCTAATATTTATATTTAAAAATGTTAACTTATATAACACTAATCTAATGTTGTCTTTAATTAAAGAGACAAACGGGGAATATCAGATCCTTTAACTGGGCAGTTGGAAACTGAATTTCTGGTAAGTATTTACAGTATGTGATTGCATGTTCGTTCATGAGAATCATGTGCTCCACCATTTATAGAAATCATCTTGTATACTTTGGTTTCCTTATTTAGTTTACTTTTATTTTGAGTATAAAGTAAATCATTCATCCAATAACCAGTTTTAAAATAACTCTTCATTGCAAGTCATTGCACCATGAGAAATGAACCTTCTCTTTGCCTTCAGTCACAAAATATAGATATTTTTAAACCAGATGGTCCAATATCTATTACTTGAAGAGTACAGGGCTGCTATGGTAGAGTTAGAGATGTTTATTCTAGAACAAGGCATAGTAGAATCCTTCCCAAAGTTAATTCAGGAGTTTCTTAATGAATGATCTTAGTCTCTGGTTATGTTGAAGGACACTTGGAGGTTGCACACACCGTCTGTGGACCTGAAAACATCAGTCTGTATGTGCTTGCAGAGACACTGCATTAGGGGCATAACGCACTGTATCTTCCCATTTGGAGACAGTTAACTCAGGTTCTACAAGATCTTTTAAGTCCATCTACTCTTCAAGCCTCTAGCTTTGCAGTTAATTTTCTTGAGGTGCTCTGTTGTTCCTGTTCCTCTAGCCCTTGTTCTTAAACTGTGAGAGGTGCAGAAAGTTTTTGCACTAGAGACATTGTCATTGGCACTGGTCTTTTACTTTTTTTTTTGGCTTGTCACAGGTTCCTTTCTCATTGTTGGACAGTTTTAGGCATTTGGGTAAAATTCTCTTGCTGCAAAGTAGTGGATTGTACGAATGGTATCCGAGCTTAGTTTTGTACTGTTGTTTACACAACATCTGTGAACTGGTAGAAGATTGAGGATGTTACATGGCACCTGGAGATCCTGAAAGAAGATTCTTCTAACATGCTTGAATGTGCTATGCAGTTGTCTTTATGTTCTCACCCAGAATAGCCTTCAAGAGTTTAACTATTCTAGCTTTTGATCAGCACACTTGAAGCTTTGTCCTCCTGAATCAGCCTGTCAGCATGCTTTGTCCGCTTGACCATTTCATAGTATCGGACATGGTCAATCAAAAGACTCTCCTGTTCATCCTCAATAGTCTTGACATTTGTGGCGTAGTATGGAATAGGTAGTGGTTTGATTAATTTAAGGGACAGTCATACTGGGAGACAGAGAGAGGATTTGCATCTGCTCTATGAAGACTCATAGAGCACTCCGCTGGTGTGCCATAAAGCTCAGTGCTGTGACCTATTCTGTTGTTTTTCAGTATCAGCCCTCCCAGTAAGTTCTTATCATCATACCTACAGTGCCCTCCACAATTATTGGCACCCCTGTTTAAGATGTGGTCGTGGACTTCTAAAAATTCTCCTGTTTTTTAAAACAACATAGAACCCAAATGCAAAAAAAGAGAAAAATCCAACCTTTCATTTAAGTACATAACTTTGGTGGTAAAAAAAAATCATACATTTAGAAGAAAAAAAAACTTTAAATCATGTGTCCCACAATTATTGGCACCCCTAACAATTCCTCTGAAAAATTTAATTTTTTTTTTTTTTATATATTTTTCTGTAGTTGCTAAGGTTGGTCAGGGTATCTAGGGACTTTTAATTAGTAATTCATGATTTCCTGTTTCCCTGGGGTATAAATATGACGTGACACAGAGGCCTAATTCTCTTACCCATTTGTCAACATGGCAAAGACAAGAGAACACACCATTCAAGTAAGGCAGATGTGTGTCGACCTTCATAAGTCAGGCAATGGCTACAAGAAAATAGCCACTCGCCTTAACTTGCCGGTATCTACAGTCAGAGGAATCATTAAGAAGTTTAAAACAACTGGAACAGTGACAAACAAGGCTGGAAGAGGTCCCAAGTTTATCTTGCCACAACGCACAGTGAGGAGGATGGTAAGAGAAGTAAAAAAATTTCCCAAGCTCACCGTCACAGAATTGCATCAAAGAGTGGCATCTTGGGGTCACAGAGTCTCCAAAACAACCATCAGACGCTCTCTACATGCCAACAAGCTGTTTGGGAGGCATGCAAGGAAAAAGCCTTTTCTCACTAACACTCACAAACGTAAACGTCTGGAGTTTGCTAAGCGGTACTGGGACTTCAACTGGGATCGTGTGCTTTGGTCAGATGAGACTAAGATTGAGCTTTTTGGCAACAAACACTCTAAGTGGGTCTGGCGTAAAACAAAGATGAGTATGCTGAAAAGCACCTCGTGCCCACCGTGAAGTATGGTGGAGGATCTGTGATGCTGTGGGCCTGTTTCTCTTCCAAAGGCCCTGGGAACCTTGTTAGGGTGCATGGCATTATGAACGCTTTGAAGTACCAGGATATTTTAAATAAAAACCTGATGGCCTCTGCCAGAAAGCTGAAGATGGGTCGTCATTGGGTCTTTCAGCAGGATAATGATCCAAAACATGTGGCAAAATCTACACAAAAGTGGTTCAGCAGTCACAAACTCAAGGTCCTCCCATGGCCATCTCAGTCCCCAGACCTCAACCCAATTGAAAACCTGTGGGGCGAGCTAAAGAGAAGAGTGCATAAGAGAGGACCCAGGACACTGGATGATCTAGAAAGATTGTGCAAAGAAGAATGGTCAAAAATCCCTCTCTCTGTGTTCTCCAATCTTGTGAAATGTTATAGGAAGAGATTAAGTGCTGTCTTGTTGGCAAAAGGAGGTTGTACAAAGTATTAACTTCAGGGGTGCCAATAATTGTGGCACACATGATTTCAAGTTTTTTTTTTTTTTTCTAAGTGTGTGATTTTTTTTACCACCAAAGTAATGTACTTAAATAAAAGGTTGGATTTTTCTCTTTTTTTGCATTTGGGTTCTATGTTGTTTTTAAAAAAAGGAGAATTTTTAGAAGTCCACGACCACATCTTAAACAGGGGTGCCAATAATTGTGGAGGGCACTGTATATAATGTTTAAAGCACCATCTTTAGATATACAGGTCTGGTAGACATCTCATTAATCTGGACATCCAAATAACTTTCCTGTCTCACATTTAAAGCCTGACTGAGTAATCTAGATTTCTCCTTTATAAAGTGGGTCCAGCTATGTCTACCCACAGAAGCCACTTATGTGTCTATTGAACAAAGTTGTAGCTCAGTGGTCAAGATGGATGGACAAAGCATTCCTTAAGGAAAAAGTTGCTTGGAAAAAGTGTATATTGGAGGTTCTTTGAGCAATCAAGACCCCTATTTTAGAGAAACAATTTATGTCTTAACTAAAATCTTTTAAGGATTCCACCAGAAATTGTTCTGAAATTGTATGTACTGGTTTGTTAAGTAAATTTCCAAAGGAGAACAACCCAACATCTCTCGAGTCATTTTCTCTATTCAGAATGAATGCATTAATTTGGTTATTAATTTTGTTCACTGATTGAGAACTTCTCTCCAGCCAACGAGAGCAGAATATCCAGCAGGCAATATTAGAGTGATGGAGGACAAAGCGCATCTGAGCAGGACCAGAGGTAAGATACATAACTTTGTGCATGTGCAGAAATAAACAGAACATTACATAAAGTGTGTAGTTTGTGTTCATTATTCATATCATACTGTATTTGTATTTGAGTTTAACTCTAAATAACTCTGGTAATTCTTTGTGTCTTTAGGACCCGATACTTCATGGAAGCAAAGTTTCAAATCCAAACTCCAGAAGAAATTTGAGATGATTAGTGAGGGAATCTTAAAGTATGGAAACTCAAGGCTTCTAAACGAGGTTTACACAGAACTGTGTATCACATCAGAGTTCAGGTGTAGTCATGTATATGAAGAACATGAGGTCAGTTATAGTGAGTCTTGCAGGAGTCTAATAACAGAGGAGTCCATCAACTGTAATGATATCTTTAAAGCCTTACCTGGAGATGAGAGGCCTATCAGAACCCTGCTAACAGAAGGAATTGCTGGAATTGGGAAAACAGTGTCTGTGCAGAAGTTTGTTCTGGACTGGACTGAAGGAAAAGCAAATCAGGATTTGGACTTCATTTTTCCATTTAACTTTAGAAAGTTAAATTTTCAGAAGAAAAAATGTTTCAGTTTGTTGGAGCTTCTCCATTTTTATTTCCCAGAAACTAAAAACCAAATCATGGACTTTCATCATTACAGAATCATGTTTATCTTTGATGGACTGGATGAGTCTCGCTTTACTCTCGATTTCCTAAACAGCAAAGTGTTGACTGATCCCACAGCGTCAGCTTCATTAGACGTACTGCTAACAAATCTTATTAATGGGAATCTGCTTCCATCTGCGTTCCTCTGGATAACATCTCGGCCGGCAGCATCCAGTGAGATTCCTCCAATTTGTATTCACAGAGTAACAGAGGTACGAGGATTCTCTGACCCTCAGAAAGATGAGTACTTCAGAAAAAGAATCAGTGATCAAGACCTGGCTAATAAAATCATCACACACCTGAAATCATCTCGAAGTCTTTACATCATGTGCCACATGCCAGTCTTCTGTTGGATTGCAGCGACTGTTCTCGAGGGAATGTTCAGTGAAGCAGAAACTGGAGAGGTCCCCAAGACCCTGACTCAAATGTTCACACACTTCCTGATCTTACAGATCAAACGTGGATGCCTGAAGTACAAAAAACAAGAAATGGATCCTGGACAGGTTACAGATATTGTAGTTAAACTGGGAAAGCTGGCATTCCAGCAGCTGGAGAAAAGAAACCTGATCTTCTACGAGGAGGACCTCTTGAAGTGTGGTATTGATGTAAGAGAGGCTACGGTGTACTCAGGGGTTTGCACTCAGATCTTTATCGAGGAAGTGTCTTCACATCTGGGGAAGGTGTACAGCTTTGTACATCTGAGTGTTCAGGAGCATCTTGCTGCTGTGTTTGTCTTTCTCTCATGTGTCAATGGAAATCTCTCAAAACAAGAAGTTCCTGAAATCCTCGACCTCTCCAGCACAGCAACACTATTGGACCTTCTAAAGGCAGCAGTAGACAAGGCTTTAAAAAGTAAGACTGGACACCTGGACCTTTTCCTCCGCTTCCTTATGGGTCTTTCACTGGAGTCCAATTCAGTTCTCTTACAAGCCCATCTTACAGAGACAGGACGCAGATATCTGAGAAACCATGCTGCTGCCACAAACAAGGAAATAACTACATACATCAAGGAGAAGATCAGGAAAAATCCATCAGAAAAGAAATCCATCAATCTGTTCCGCTGTTTGAATGAACTAGATGATCAGTCTCTGGTACAGGAAGTTCAACATTTTTTAAGTAATAGAGTAAATCATTGCCTCCAGGGAGTCAAACTATCAGCAGTTCAGTGGTCCGCTCTGGTTTTCTTGTTATTGAACTCAAATGAGGTCCTGGAAGAGTTTGACCTACAGAAATATGCACCATCAGATGATTGCTTGATGAAACTACACCAAGTGGTTGCAATGTCCAGAAAAGCTCTGTAAGTTGTTCCTGGATGTTCTGTGATTTTTATTACATTCAAAATGTATTAAATTAAAATTTTCTTTGTATTGCGCTTTTAACAAAAAACAATGTCTCAAAGCAGCTTTACACAGATAATGTGGTGACAAAGAATGAATAAGATGTTCTTTATAAGTTTAAGTTTGTTCCTGATAAACAAGCCAGTGGTGACTGTGGTGAAGGAAAAACTCCCTGAGATGCAGAAGGAAGAAACCTTGAGAGGAACCAGACTCAAAAGGGAAACTCATCCTCATCTGGGTGCCACCGAATGTCCATTTATTACAGCTAAACAATGTTGAGGTGCAGTGATGGAGATCAGAGCAAACTTTAGTCCTGAGTCAGTGTAGCAGACTGTTGACATTAACTACATTCCAAATCCAAATCCACAAAGTTCTCAGTAGTTTTATGGATCTCCAGGGTGTTGATGAGAAACCATCCCCAGCTGCACAGAGTCGCCTCCAATCAAAGAGAACATCATCCAGAGGCAGGCCAGGACAAAGTGGGCAGATCTGAGGAGAGGAGAGGAGCAGGAACAGTGATTAGTGGAACCTCAGGAGTCAACCGAAAGAGAGAGAGATAGAGAAAGAGAGAGAGAGAGAGAGATGAGGGTGACAGGAAGAGACGGATATGGATTATTAAGTGTCCTTATTGTTGTATGGAGGTTAAGGACACTGTGCAATTGGGACTCTGGCAAGACTCGCTATGGCAGCAGAACTAAAAAGAAGAACCAGAAGGTAACAGATATGAGGGATCTCTTTGATAAAAGACGACCCACCACACCACCATCAACTAACCTGAGTGAACTTGTGAGAGTGTATATCCAAACACTTTATAAACATGATCCCTCCAGATCTGCTCCTTTACACAAGAAAAATCTACTGAGAAAAGGCTTGACTAAATAAATATGTTTTCAGCCTCGACTTGAACACTGAGACTGTCTGAGTCCCGAACACTGATTAGAAGGTTGTTCCATAACAGTGGGGTTTATAAGAGAAAGATCTGACCCCTGCTGTAGTCTTCATTTTTTGAGGTACCAACAAATAGCCTGCACCTTTTGATCTAAGTAGGCGTGGAGGATCATACTGGTACAGAAGTTCACTCAGCAGAAGGAAGCAATCAAGCATCCACTGTCTAATGTCCTGTACACACTCCTCAACATTGTTAAGCTGAGCTCTCTTATCGGGCTTTGCAGAAATATACAACTGTGTATCATCAGCATAGCAATGGAAGCGAATAACATGTTTATGTATAGTTTCACCCAGAGGCAGCATATATAAAGAGAAAAGCAGTGGGCCTAGGACAGATCCTTGCGGAACACCAAACTTTATCTCAGAGAGTGTGGAAAACTCACAATTGATATTAACAAACTAATAGCGAATAGTCAAATAAGACCTGAGCCAGGAGAGAGCCTTTATTCCAATGACGTTCTCTAGTTTAGCAATGGGGAGATTATGGTCAATGGTGTCAAAAGCTGTGCTAAGGCTGAACAAAATAAGTAAAGAGACAAAACCCTTATCAGAGGCCAATAACATGTCATTTAACACTTTAACCAGAATCTAGAATCTGGGAGATAAATATTATATCATGATATTGGACTGTAGTTGGACAGCTGACAGGTTGAAGGTCAGGTTTCTTTATTAGAGATTTGATAACTGCAGTTTGAAGGATTTAGGTACATAATGAGTGCTGATGAAAGAGTTTATTATTTTTAGAACAGGTTCAATTACTTCTGGAATTATCTGTTTGAAGAAACTTGTAGGCAAGGGATCGAGCACTCAAGGTGATGGTTTTGGGGAAATAAATGAAAATAAGTCATTCTCTTGTATAGAAAAACGGTCAGTTTAGCCTGTTTGTCTGCTCCCTTGCCTTGGCTCTGGACAGTCAACTGGTTAACTACTGCTGTTCTAAAACTATAGCCTATACTAAAAAAAATGAGAGCAGCACCTTCCCGAGTGGGATGAATACCGTCCTGCTCTAACAGGCCAAACAGCCTTCCCCTCAAAATTGCTCCAATTATCTATGAAGCCCACATTGTTTTTTGGAGCACCTCTCGGACATCCAGCAGGTCAGCGACCATAACCTGCTGTAATCTTCCTGGCTATGTCACATGGGGATGGGGCCAGAGAATATCACAGCATCAGACATTGCCTTTGCTAATTTACACACCTCTTTAATGTTACTCTTAGTAGCCTCTGACCGTCGAAGGCGTATATCATTAGCTCCTGTGTGCTATGTCCGGCACCCTGGCTACACCTGACCTGTGCTGCTGGTGCCCCTAAAGGTCTCTCTAATTTCACTTGACTCAGAATAGAGTCTTCTATAATCAGAGCTCTTCCAGGTTTCTCAACGGTTGCTTTACTGATGAGAGCAAACCTGTTGGACACGTGAAGCGGAGAGGAATGGTGCTTCCGTGAGAGAGCCTTTGCGTTAGGATGAGAGAGAAAAGAAAAACTGTAAACAAATACAAAATTCAGGAAATTAAACTAATGAGTGTTTGTTTCTTTTTTTTTTAGTAATTAAAACATGCTGATCAGTCCAAATTGTTTAGGTTTGTTTTATTAGAATAGTTCAGTCTCATATTGCTGAGTCATGCTTTATTAACAAGATACAGCAAGATACAGCAACGTTTTTTTTTTCCCTACAGGCTGTGTAGATGTAATCTTACCAGGAAAAGTCTGACAAGTCTGGCTAAAGCTCTCAGCTCAGCCTGTTCATGTCTGAGAGAGCTGGACCTGAGTGATAATATTCTGCAGGACCCAGGATTTAAACTGCTTTCACCTGGGTTGGAGAGTCCACACTGTAAACTGGAGATCTTAAGGTAAGAGCTTGTTTTTTTTTTTTTTAAATATGTAATCAAATGAATCAATAAATGGCCAAAATACCTTTTGTACTTTTGTGATTCTCTTATAGTTTATTATGCACACTTATGTGGTAATATGTCTCTCTTATCTGTTCCTCAGACTTCATAATTGCCAACTCACACAGAAAAGTTGTGTAGTTATTGTTGTAGTTCTTATGTCTAAGTCGACACATTTGATAGAGCTGAGTCTCGGCCACAATAATCTGCAAGATTCAGGTGTGAAGAGTCTCTCTGGAGCACTGCAGAGTCCATGCTGCAAACTAAAGTCACTGAGGTGAGAACATAATGTTTTCATGCGCTCATCCGCTCAAAACAAAAGTCTATTGTGTAGTTTCACAAGGATCATAGTGACTATATTAATTTCATAGTGACGACAGGCGTACACAAATATATTTGTATTATTTTGTATGATTATTGCTATTAATATTTTTGCATCTGTAATTACAATAATAAAACTGTAAAACAAAATCACACAGTGGTTTTAGACCTAAAATACTGACATGCATGAACTTTGTTGTTTTCTGCAGTTTGGATGAATGTGGCTTTACAGAAGAAGGCTGTATCTCTCTTGCTGAAGCTCTGAAGTCAAATTCGCACCTGAGGGAACTGGATCTGTGTGCTAATGACCTGGGAGAACAGGGAGTGAAGATGCTCACTGATATAAAGGAGGATGAAAATTACACACTGGAGAAGTTAAAGTGAGTTTCTGACATACTGTCATGTAAGGAGAGGGGAAGAAAATGCACATGCAAGGAAGCACTTCTAGAAGAGCCATACACATATTAGGTAGGGGGACAGCAGGGGTTTGATCTGTCACAATTCTAGAAAGCATTTCCTTAAAATTTTTTATGATAAATGCTAATGTTTGTCAGCCAGTGGAAAATTGTTCATAGTCAGGACTCCAAAGAAACCTGGTCCTAAGTGAGGAGGCAGATTAAAAGTAAATTATAAGTGCCTATAAAGGGAGAAACCCAAATACCTGCCCAGAATAGGAAAACATGGGCTCCACCCTGGATCAGACCAGTCAGAATGTAGCTGATGGATACCAGCAGGCCAAGTGGAGTGTGAACGTGGTATTGGCGGCAGTAAAAACACTGGTATGGCAGAGGTTTGGTGAGTCCATGGAAAAATAGCTTCATCTGGTCTTAAATATAGTCTGGAAAGCCATCAGGCATTTCACAAGGGGAAAGCAATTTCCTGGCTAAGCTGTTTATAGCAGTGATTGGGACCTGTAGATCTCACTTCAGACATAGCAACTTGCTTTTTAAGGATTAAGTCATGTTGGAGGACTCAAGACTTGCCCATCATTAGAGTTGAGGTTACTGGTGTATTTTGTGGTAGGGCTTTTGGGGTAGATGAGATTCACCCTAAATTTTGAAGCCTTTTGGGGGAATTACAATCCTCAGTCACTGAACCTTGGATTTATACAGTGGACCAATGCTTAACCCTCATGGACAGCTAACGTGAGTTTGCTTAAACATTCTAAATAGTGTTTTAAGACTTGGAAAGGAGGGTGTTTTGAGAGTCTACTGGCCTGCTGTGGTGGTTGAGTTGAAAAGCGAGGCTATCAAGTTAGGGTTAGTAAGGTAAATGTATGTCCCCACCCTCACCTATGACCATGAGATTTAAATAGTGCCCACAAAATATGGTTGCAAAAAGAAGCAGCAGGCATGAGCTTCCTTTGCAGAGTGGTTGGATTCAGCCTTAGAGATCAGGAGCTGGGGTATTTGGGGGACTAAAGTGACATCTTCTTCTGTTCACACTTTACTTCTGACTATTACCAGCACTGACACGGGAGACTCACTCCATAAACAAATCACCATGTCAATGATTACATTTTATTTTGATTTCAATGAATTAAAGCACAGATAGATGTCTAATAATTCTCTCTAATCATCTTACAGGCTCTGAGATCTTCAGCCTTGACCTTGTTTAAGGATGTCTCATGGAGATACATACAACCATTCACACTTCCTTCATTTGTACGTCATCATTAATATCTTATTCGCTTTGTAATATGAAACTGTTTATGGCAGATGAAAAAAAGTAGCTTTGTGTTTTCCACCTTTATGTCTAGCCGTACAAATGTTCATCATAAAGAAGCTCCAGAATATAATCCATATTGTTGGAAACTAAGCTACAGGTTGTGTTGATGATTGTAGAGGGTTTGTGTGTTTGTTGTTAGACAGTTTCAGTAGCTTAATAAACGTAATTGGATATGAAGATACTATAGGAAGTGTGATTAAGGTTGGTGGTTATGGTTGCGTGTTGAGCTTGAGAGTGTGATGTGGGTGTCAGCGAGTACGCAGCCTGAACATCGCAGCGCTAAGCGACCCACCACGGTGAGAAGGCCGCAGGCGATCCGAAGAGCCCCCCGTATCCAGTGGTTCAGTGTGAGCGATGTTGATGGTGAGGCAGGAGGGTGGAGCGATGGTGGCAGCGAAGCGGAACAGTGAAGCGAAAACCTCAGCAAAGCCAGGGGGCAAAGCAACATTCTCAGTGGAGCTCTGGAGTGGAGCTATGCCCTCGGTGGAACTTGAGAGCAGAGCAGCGTCCTCCATGGGGATTGGGCAGTAGAATGAGTTTGGGAAGAATCTTAAGGGTTAAAGCCCAATGCCAGTGTGTGGTTTAAATCGGTCTGTGTGAAAACACATAACACATGAAAAACAAATGAGCTCAAATGTATTTTTTTTAGCAGCCTGTGGAAGTGTTAATGGTGTTTACTATCTATTGCTTTAATCATCTTGGGTTTTTTTTTTAAGGACATTAGTAATTAAAGGTCTTGTGTGTGTTAGTTTGTAGAGAATTCTGTGCTGGAGGAGTTGGTTGGCATACAGTAGCAGACAGATGTGTACTGCAGGTGATGATTCAGAGAGATGATTTAGGGAGATTTCCAGCAGTAGCAGGTTAGAAGATTCAAAAACTATATTCTGAGCGGCTGATGGAATCCTGACGTGTCACTAGAAATG
This sequence comes from Silurus lanzhouensis, assembly GCA_039877035.1. Taxonomy (NCBI): domain Eukaryota; kingdom Metazoa; phylum Chordata; class Actinopteri; order Siluriformes; family Siluridae; genus Silurus; species Silurus lanzhouensis. The sequence continues at coordinate 304,613 of JBCEWE010000060.1, forward strand.
ACTGAGTGTAATCTGAGTGTTTCTTTTGTTTGCACAGTAAATGATAGAAAAATCTTAGGAATAAAGGAGAGAAATTTCAGGATAACAATGATAAGTCAGATCATGTATATATCATATTTCAAGCTCATGTTCTGTATAGTGCACTTAGAAAACATGGAGCTAAAATCCATCCTCCTCCTTATTCGATTCTCCTCTCATCTCACAGCTACTGATTATTAATCTGTACTTATTAAATACATCTAAGACATAAAAACAGCAGTTTGTAGCGGTGAACTAATATCTCTGTTTTGCACTCATTCTTAGCGTAAAGATACAGAATATTGTGTATATATTTTCCTGTGCTGTTTAACTGTATTTAATCTGTCTTATGATTTATGATCAACAATGTAAGGCCTGTAAATGCATGCTTATATATGTAGATTGCCAGCTTTGACTTCAGAAAAATCGAAAACTGGTATTTTTCTTTCACACCTTTACAGCAAACATATTACATTTGTTCTGTCTCTGATATCTGATATTTTCAGTGATAATAAAATTAAATATACAAGGACTTTTATTTATTTTCTTTTCTACTAGAAATGAATGAATGAATAAATTAATGAATTAAACATTTGAGTTACTTTTAAATACTTTTGATGTGAAAAAGAATCCAATCCAAACTAAATGAGAGCTGGAGAGCGTGGACCATCAGTCTTTGGAAGGTGACATTCGCCATGTTTAACGTCACATTTGGAATAGGAAATGGAGCCCCCTTGTGGAGAATTATCAGAAGGCACCTGCCAGTAACCTTAACAGAGACCCAGTGTGGTGGTGATATAAGTCTGCTCCATCTTCTTGAGTAGGTTGTCGACACATATGTGAAGGACTCCATCTTTCAACAGAACACTGATTATTGGGCTACTCCAGTCACTTGTGGATGCTTTAAATATACCCTTGCTTTGTCTGTGCCACAAGTGCCTTGGGGTCATGAACGGGGTCATGATGGGGTGGTCAATCTAAGTCTATGCTAGAACAGAATATTGTACTGCTCCAAAAGATCCATTTCAGCCTTTTTCTGGGATCTTCCACATGCTTCAAGTCCACCTGCAGTGGTTGCTCCAGTTCCAGGTTCTCATATCTCATATTTGCCACTCCCCACCACTCCAATTCAAATCAGCTGTGACAGCTAAGTAGATCTTTCAACTCTTTGAGCAGGTTGATGTGATGTTAGTTTATTCTTGCTTTTGTCAGAGTTGGTAGAAGCAGAAAGACCTTCTGCCCTGGCTGGAATTCTCAGGATATCTTGGTCATAGAATTTCTTCTGCACTGCTCATTTCTCTTTTTAGCTCTCATCTCCAGGGTGTGCTGGATCATACCCTTCTCAGATCTCTTCAAATTTTTCAGGATCTCCAACTCTTTTCCTGTGGTCCTTTTACCTGCCAACCATACACATGTTTAATAGGACAAAAATCCACTAAATGCTTATGGTACGTCTTTTTTATACCAACAACACAAAAGGAAGCGATTTGTCCAAGTCAGGTCATTTATCTGACCTAAACATTCTCATGTTTCTGATTGTTCGTGATGCATTTTAGCCACAATGTGAACTTTCTGCTTTGATCCATGAGGATCTTGCCTGTGGAGAACGTGTGAAGGCTTCAGGATATCTAACAGCTTAATCTTCTTGATTTGCTTCAGTTTAAACCATTTTGTGTTTGAGATGAAATGAGGAAAACTGTGTGTGTGAGTCACAGACTATTCTAGAAATGTGTCATGCGTGTCTTGAATCATCGTGTTATAAAATCTTATCTAATTCCACATGGGCTTTTTAAACATTGACTCAATTCTAAGTGTCGACTGTTTTGATCCTAAAGCTGCAGCACCAGATATTAAAATAATTGTATGTAGGTCTGTTGTTCATCAAGGAAACAGGATGTTAGTGAATTAAGTGATCTTGTTTTATGTAATTTATTTACCAGAAACTGAGTTTGGTGGTAAAAAAAAAAAAAGAAAATGTGTGAGAATGAATGTCATCACTAACACAAGAAACCCAATAAACCCAATTCAACACGTCTCCTTTCACTGTAGCTGCAGCTGCACCTCCACATACATCATCTCCAGCAGCATCAATATTCACCTCATCACATGACACAGAAATGCAGTCCACCCTGGGATTTCCATGCAATTGTGTAGTATCTTTAAAATTCTCTGATCAGGGAAACCCCAGGGATTTTCCTGGGAATTTGAATTAAAGGAAAATTGTGTTTTTGTGCAAATTCTATAGGGAAGAAAGTGTAAAAGTTTAAACTGGGAATTATTATATATTTATCGTATTGCTGTAATAATAATAAAAAAGAGGAAGATGATGCAGAAGCAGAAGAATCGACTCCCATGTTCCATTCACCGGAATCGGCTCTTTTTTTGGAATCGGTTCACCTCAATGGGCGGAAAGTAGCGTTAGTTAATGTCAGTGCGCGGCGCCGTGGCGTTGGTTTTTATTTGTCTTATAATTAAATAAAAAATTAAAAACAACACCATCATGTCAGAAGAAATCGAAGATTCGAAGCCTGTGGAAATAACCGAGGAGCAAAAGGTAAATTCCTGAGGGCGGAAAAAAGGAACAAATAGAGGGAATTATTTACACTTTAGCCAGCTAGCATAGAGTGACCAATTAATAATCACCTTTAAGAAATATTCTCATTTTAAAACTGTGCAACTATATTTATTAATTTTAATAGATTTTTTCATACTTTGACCATTTATTCATCGTTAATGCTGTATAGTCGTGCTTTTTTCCCCCGTAGCTAAACGTCAGCTAACCCTATAGCCGGGCTTGATCCAAAATGGCGCCCACTCCCTAGACTAGTGCACTACATAGTGTGTGTGGAGTAACGGCTTCCGCACCCTCTTTAGTGCCCTTCACGTGCACTACATAGCACATTTGGGACCCAACCGATTTTTAACATACGCTTCCTTTGGTAAATATATTGATTATTATATTAAATTATATAAAATTACGCTTGATTTTTATACGTGTTGTTTATGAGGTTATCAGTTAATACATTATTAGCATTACAGAGCTATAAATTGCTAATAACATCAGTATATTTGAATATTTTCCGTGTTTTGCTAGGTAAGCTAGGTGGCTAGCATTTAAAACGGTTTATTGCGATAAAAAGCACATTTATTGATTTATTTGCGTGTTTGTGATCCGTGTTATGATTATTATTAGTGGTGTTTCATGTCATACATGTTATTAATGATATAATTTGTGCTAAAAGGTGATTAGCATGGGGTTTGCTAGGTTTTGCTAGTCTGATTAGCTCATGTTCTGATAAGTCATCGATAGATGTGATTATTTCAGTATCGGTTCCTGATCAGTGAGTCGATTCAGTTGACCAGTGAATTAAATAACACAGCGGAGAGATCTCACTGACAGGATGGAGGTGTATAGACGTGTTTTATTTCTCCTACACCGCACCGGTTCCAGGCTTTTACTCAGAAAACGACACGTTACGTTTTTTATCCGTTTATTGTTACACCATGAATCTCGCTTAGGGTGTCGTGTTGCTATAGAAACGGCCGAGACACATTTAAATCATCTGTCTATAAATGTCCTCAGTGTTTCCTCTGACACTGGAGACTCCGTCCATACAGGTTCTATATTAATGTGTGTGTGATCAGCTCTGAGTGGGATACAGATGTGAAATAGAGACTCTGTGTGTGTGTGTGTGTGTGTGTGTGTGTGTGTGTGTGTGTGTGTGTGTTGTGTAACAGGAAGTGGACAGTGATGTGATTTGTCCAGAGAGAGCAGAAGAAGCCAAACTGAAGGCCAGATACCCGAACCTGCCAGCCAAAGCAGGAGGATCAGACCTGCTCCGGAAACGACTGCAGAAAGGGGTGAGGACCTCTCTCTCTCTCTCTCTCTCTGTGTCCCTCCAACTGTCTCTCTCTCTCTCTCTCTCTCTCTCTCTCTCTCTCTCTCTCTCTCTCTCTCTCTGTGTCCCTCCAACTGTCTCTCTCTCTCTCTCTCTCTCTCTCTCTCTCTCTCTGTCCCTCCAACTGTCTCTCTCTCTCTCTCTCTCTCTCTCTCTCTCTCTCTGTGTCCTTCCAACTCTCCTCCTCTCTCTCTCTCTCCTCTCTCCTCTCTCTCCTCTCTCTCTCTCTCTCTTCTCTCTCTCTCTCTCTCTGTGTCCTTCCAACTGTCTCTCTCTCTCTCTCTCTCTCTCTCTCTCTCTCTCTGTGTCCTTCCAACTGTCTCTCCTCTCTCTCTCCCTCTCTCTCTCTCTCTCTCTCTCTCTCTCTCTCTCTCTCTCTGTCCCTCCAACTGTCTCTCTCTCTCTCTCTCTCCTCTCTTCTCTCTCTCTCTCTCTCCTCTCCTCCTCTCTCTCTCTCTCCTCTCTCTGTCTCCTTCCAACTGTCTCTCTCTCTCTCTCTCTCCCTTTCTCTCCTCTCTCCTCTCTCTCGTGTCCTTCCAACTGTCTTCTCTCTCTCTCTCTCTCCTCTCTCTCCTCTCTCTCTCTCCTCTCTCTCTCTCCTTCTCCCTGTCTCTCTCTCTTCTCCTCTGCCTCTGTCTCTCTCTCTCTCTCTCTCTCTCTCTGTCCTCCAACTGTCTCTCTCTCCTCTCTCCTCTCTCTCTCTCTCTGGTCTCCTCTCTCTTCCATTCTCTCTCTCTCTTCTCTGTCTCTCTCTCTCT
>JBCEWE010000620.1:0-2500 GCA_039877035.1 Silurus lanzhouensis
ACACAATCCACACACACCACACACACACACACAATCTCTCTCTCTCACACACACACACACAACACACACACACACATTCTTCTCACACACACACACACACACACACACACACACACACAACACACATCTCTCTCCACACACACACACCACACACACACCACCACACACACACACACACACACACACACACCACACATCTCTCTCTCACACACAACACACACACACACACCACACACACAATCTCTCTCCTCCACCACACACACACACACACACACACACACACACACAATCTCTCTCTCACACACACACACACACCACACCACACACACACACACACACACACACACACAATCTCTCTCTCCACACACACACACACACACACACACAACCCACACACACACACAACAATCTCTCTCTCACACACACAAACACACACACACTTCACACACCACACACACACAATCTCTCTCTCACACACACACACACACACACACACACACACACAATCTCTCTCTCTCACACACACACACACACACACTATCCTCATCATTACATCAACATAATCATCAACATCATCCTCACTATCCTCATCATCATCATCTTCACTGTCACCATCCTCAACATCACCCTCACCATCATCACCCTCACCATCCTCAACATCATCATCATCATCATCATCATCATCATCAACATCACCCTCATCATCATCAACATCACCCTCATTATCATCATCACCCTCATCATTACCAACATCACCCTCATCATCATCATCATCATCACCTCATCTTCATCTTCATCATCACCCTCATCATCATCATTAACATTATCAACATCAACATCACCCTCATCATCATCATCATCCTCACCCCCACTATCATCCTCATCAACATCACCCTCACTATCCTCAACATCATCATTATCCTCACTCTCACCACCATCAACATCAACATCATCATCCTCACCCTCACTACCCTCATCATTAACATCACTCTCATCATCATCATCATCATCATCATCATCACCTTTTTCCTCATCATCATCCTCCTCATCCTTAGAGGGGAACGTTTATGAACATGTTTCCCTCTGTGTGCAACAACAATAATAATAATAATAATAATAATAATAATAATAATAATAATAATAATAAGTAATTAGGTTTAATAATATTATATTAATGGTCTTACTGTGGTATAAAGAGAATAGAGAGTAGATCTCAGTAGATCAGAGTAGATCTCAGTAGATCTCAGGAGATCTCAGTCTGTTGTTCAGTTACACGGCGCTCATTTCTTCCAGACTCCACAGCGCTGATGAACACCTTTATGAAGACCTTCCTGTGTTCCTGCACCGCTCTGTGTGTCTGAGCTCCACATGAACACACTCCTGATCCTGATCTAATAAATACTCTTTATACAGCTCGGGGTGATTCCACCAGCACTTCCGGCTCTGTAGCCGATCACATTTCATAATAAAAGTCCTCCATGTTAAAAACGCCGAAAATATAAAACATATTAAATGTATAAACATCATAAAGACGTGTTTAATATAAAAAAAACTCAACAATTATAGTTACTATTTACAGCAGAGGAACCATTTATACTCAATTTCACTGAGTTAAAGGATAAACCTCCCACAATGCACTGGTGTGGCCGCGTTTCCAAAATAAAAGCCATTCACTTGCAGAGACGAAAACAACAATAACAATAAAATAAACAAAATGTTAAACAATTAAAACCCAGAATGTGATAAAAAATTAATAAATAAATAAACTGAGTGTTTTTAGGTTTTATATGATGTGAAAATAAACAGATCATCAGACCAAAGTGAAGAATGAAGATCTAAATATTTATTCATGTTAAACAGCAGCTTACATTTTATAATCAATAGAATATTATTTAATGATTAATAACATCAGTGAAGATCCTACTGAGAACAAACCCAGTAGATCATGTAGGTAATGTTCCATCACTCACTGAGGAAGAAACCCAAAACATCTGGCAGTATTAATTTAAGATATTCTGCACCTTTAACTTTCATTAACTAAAGAAATATTTTATATATTTTTTAAAGATAAAAATGTAAATGAAATGCAGGTGAATGTAGAGAAGGTCAGTGAGCAGAAAATGTGGATTAATGCATTTTTACTTCAGTCTACACGCGACTAGAAGTTCAGTCGAGTCCATCACATAGTCAGGTTCTGCTCCTGCTGTGTGTGTGTCAGCAGGACAGCGAGACGGTGGAGATTCTGTCTGTCTCTTCACGTCCTCGCAGGTCAGTGGACCGGACGACACCTTCAGCTCAGAGAGACGCTTTGGTCCAAGCCCCACCCACAGAGACCCTGCGGGGACACGCCTCCTCTTGAGCTCAGACTCCAACTCCTTCTGTTCAGCTTCAGAATCAATGTTGAGAATTCCAGCCCTGTTCCCGTGCTGACAGTAATCCAGAGCTTTCTCCCAGCTCATAGCCACATCACTCACATGGATGGTGGAAGCTGATGGAGACA
>JBCEWE010000620.1:10000-17500 GCA_039877035.1 Silurus lanzhouensis
CTTTCTGCACCACAGACCGGTTTAATGTGGGATAATATTTTCATGGCCGGTCTTTAAAGTGTGGAGGATAAATACAACAAAATAAAATAATACAACCATAAAAACTGGTATTTTCTAAATCTAATAATAATCGTGAATCCACTGTGGTGGTGTTTATTTTTCTCTCTTGGGGGTTTGAGTTTAGTGGTTATTTATTATGTGTTAGTGACCGGAGCTCCTTTAAGAAGGTTGTGGATGGAGGTAAGTCATGTGACCGGAGCTCCTTTAAGAAGGTAGTGGATGGAGGTAAGTCATGTGACCGGAGCTCCTTTAAGAAGGTAGTGGATGGAGGTAAGTCATGTGACCGGAGCTCCTTTAAGAAGGTAGTGGATGGAGGTAAGTCATGTGACCGGAGCTCCTTTAAGAAGGTAGTGGATGGAGGTAAGTCATGTGACCGGAGCTCCTTTAAGAAGGTAGTGGATGGAGGTAAGTCATGTGACCGGAGCTCCTTTAAGAAGGTAGTGGATGGAGGTGAGTCATGTGACCGGAGCTCCTTTAAGAAGGTAGTGGATGGAGGTAAGTCATGTGACCGGAGCTCCTTTAAGAATGTAGTGGATGGAGGTAAGTCATGTGACCGGAGCTCCTTTAAGAAGGTAGTGGATGAAGGTAAGTCATGTGACCGGAGCTCCTTTAAGAAGGTAGTGGATGGAGGTAAGTCATGTGACCGGAGCTCCTTTAAGAAGGTAGTGGATAGAGGTGAGTCATGTGACCGGAGCTCCTTTAAGAAGGTAGTGGATAGAGGTGAGTCATGTGACCGGAGCTCCTTTAAGAAGATAGTGGATAGAGGTTAGTCATGTGACCGGAGCTCCTTTAAGAAGGTAGTGGATGGAGGTAAGTCATGTGACCGGAGCTCCTTTAAGAAGGTAGTGGATGGAGGTAAGTCATGTGAACGGAGCTCCTTTAAGAAGGTAGTGGATGGAGGTAAGTCATGTGACTGGAGCTACTTTAAGAAGGTAGTGGATGGAGGTAAGTCATGTGACCGGAGCTCCTTTAAGAAGGTAGTGGATGGAGGTAAGTCATGTGACCGGAGCTCCTTTAAGAAGGTAGTGGATGGAGGTAAGTCGTGTGACCGAGGCATCATGACCTGCATTGAGTGAGTCATAGACACATGTGGAGGAGAAAATCCGGGAATTTTACACAATAAAACATCTTTCAGAATCCGATCATAAATAAAACAGAAATAATGTAAGTTATGTGTTCTTTCTGTGCGGCCCCCCGGTACCAACTGACCCACAGACCGGTGCCGGTCGGCGCCCCGGTGGTTGGGGACCACTGCATTAGATCATCACAATTGAATAATAATAATAATAATAATAATAATAATAATAATAATAATAATTGAAATGAAACAGTTTAGTGAATAATCTGGGAATGGGGAAGACGTGGCTCAGTTAGTAAAGTATTGGATTTCTGAGCGGTTTCCTTCACCCTCACTGCTTTTATAAATGTATTTGTATAAATGAGAAACGTGCATCTGTCAAATTCTGTAAACGTAAATAGAATTAATACATGAACGTGACTGTTGTGAAGATCTTGCAAAAATTATGTAAATGATTTCTGCTTAGTTACAAATCAGCATTAATGTGTGTGTGTGTGTGTGTGTGTGTGTGTGTGTGTGTGTGTGATTTACACATCTGAGGGTGTTTTAGAGATAAAACTGAAGATGAAGTCAGTAAGCTCTGAGGAACCTCTGGTCCTTTTCCAGTTAGCAGATGATGGAACAGATAAATACACTGAGCACAAACACTAATAAACACTAATAAACACTAATAAACACTAATCAACACTAATCAACACTAATCAACACTAATCAACACTGCAGCTCCTGCAGGAAGTGACCTACTGAGTCTGTTTAAACTCCTGTTAGGAAGTTAGCGCTGAATGCTAGCAGCTTGTGAACAGTCAGTAATAATCTAAAATACATGAATTAATGAATTAAAGTAGATTATGGATGAAGAGAGACAGAAAGTGAACAGTGTTTAATATCAGGATGAATATTGATCTTTTTTAAACTCTTTATTTATCTAAAGTTATAAAACCTCATTTCAGAGTGTGATTTTAAAGACACACTGATATAAACGTACATTTATAAAACGATTATTAAATCAGTAGGTCAGAGTCTAAACATCATGAGGTCCTGCTAAGTTCTCTTTCCATGCTCAGTGGAATTATCCTGCCACCTACTGGTGAAGAGGGGGATTAATTTTACTGCTTAGACTAGAGAGAGATGAGATCAGAAACTCAGACTGCATTCTGATGAACCATGAGGACCACAGAGCAGCGAATTTACACTTTCAGAGGAATAAATAAAAACAGTTCATATAAAGTTTACATCAAAATATCAATTATACACACGACATTTCAGAAACAGAGAACTACATGTATGTCTGTGAATTCAAATGATATAATGTTCAGAACAGTAGGTGTATGTCTGCGCGCACACACACACACACACACACACACACACACACACACACACACGATTCCAACTCTCAGTTTTATATGTGATGATCATCCACACATCTCCTCCTGTTATCTCTGTCCTGATACATTAACAGCAGAATTTTCTTCCACAGCTTTTTCTCCTCCAGTCCACAACCGCTTCTTTACATTCCATCTCATTTCTGGGTCCATGAATCAGACTGAGGGTCGAGCAGCTTGTAGAGAAAATCACATCGATCTCGTCACTGTGCACTCTGATCAAAACAACACTGAGCTGTGTAATATCATACAGAAGAATTGTTCTGGTTCTAGATTTGGATGGATTGGTCTCATTCGTGGTCAGTTCAGTGAGAAATGGTCTAATGGTGATCCTGTAACATTCAGAAGTCTGGCAGGTGTTTGTGGAACATCGACCTGCTGTGCTGTTATGAAGGCTGATGGTTTATGGGAAAGTCTTCAGTGCACAAAGACAAAATATTTCATGTGTTATAAAGAAGGTAACTTTAACAAATCTCAATAAAAATTCAAAACCACTTTCACCTCTAAAATCTCTGATCAATTATAATCTGTATTTTCACATCTAAAGGCGACACTGAAACCCGTCAGAATTATCATCTAATCCCTGAGAATAAGACCTGGTATGGAGCTCAGCGTTACTGCAGGAGTAAATACACCGACCTGGTCAGCATCAGAGATCAGCAACAGAATGAAGAGGTGAAGATGGAAGGGTTAAACAGTACCACACCCTTCTGGATCGGTCTGTGTGTGATGACTGGCAGTGGATTGATGGAGGAAACTCCACCTATAGAAACTGGAGGAGTGGTGAACCTCAATCCTCACTGTACGACTGTGTATCACTGGTGTATGGAGGGCTATGGAATTCAGTGTTATGCAGTAATAAATATCAATTCACTCTGTGCTACAGTAAGTGATGTTTTTCCAAACAGTACATTTCTCTCAGCAGTCTTGTGTATTTACATTAGAACACAGCTGGTGTGAGTCTCTGTCTCTGATATCACTCTAAATCCTCCTCCTCCTCCTTCTGGGGTTTTGTGTCTCCATCAGCTTCCACCATCCATGTGAGTGATGTGGCTATGAGCTGGGAGAAAGCTCTGGATTACTGTCAGCACGGGAACAGGGCTGGAATTCTCAACATTGATTCTGAAGCTGAACAGAAGGAGTTGGAGTCTGAGCTCAGGAGGAGGCGTGTCCCTGGGCCTCTGTGGGTGGGGCTTTTACAGAGCCGACTCTTCGGGTTCTGGTTTTGGACCAGTGGGAAAGCTGCGTTTCCGTACTCTAAATGGGATGAAGGAAAAGCACCTGAGCATCCGCTCTCTCAGCACTGCGGCGCCGTCGATCCTCAGAGAGACTTCAGATGGAGAGATTTAAACTATCTGTCTCACCAAAACGCTGTGTGTCACCTGTGTTCTCCCTGAACCTCTACACACTCACTTCACTGCAGCACTCTACAGTAAACATTTAACACACACACACACACACACACACACACACAAACACACAGTCTTTTTAACACACACACACACACACACACACACACACACACACACACACACACACACACACACACAGTGTCTTTAAAACACACACACACACACACACACACACACACACACACACACACACACAGTGTCTTTCACACAGTGTCTTTAACACACACACACACACACACACACACACACACACACACACACAGTGTCTTTCACACACACACACACACACACACACACACACACACACAGTGTCTTTAACACACACACACACACACAGTGTCTTTAACACACACACAGTGTCTTTAACACACACACACACACACACACACAGTGTCTTTAACACACACACAGTGTCTTTAACACACACACACACACACACACAGTGTCTTTAACACACACACACACACACACACACAGTGTCTTTAACACACACACACACACACACACACACACAAACACACAGTCTTTTTAACACACACACACACACACACACACACAGTGTCTTTAACACACACACACACACACACACACACACACAGTGTCTTTCACACACCACACACGCACACACACACACAGTGTCTTTAACACACACACACACACACACACAGTGTCTTTAACACACACACACACACACACACACACACACACACACAGTGTCTTTAACACACACACACACACACACACACACACAGTGTCTTTAACACACACAACACACACACACACACACAGTGTCTTTAACACACCACACACACACACACACACAGTGTCTTTAACACACACACACACACACACACACACACAGTGTCTTTAACACACACACACACACACACACAGTGTCTTTAACACACCACACACACACACACACACACACACACACAGTGTCTTCACACACACACACGCACACACACACACACAGTGTCTTTAACACACACACACACACACACACAGTGTCTTTAACACACACACACACACACACACACACACACACACAGTGTCTTTAACACACACCACACACACACACACAGTGTCTTTAACACACCACCACACACACACACACACAGTGTCTTTAACACACACACACACACACCACACACAGTGTCTTTAACACACACACACACACACACACACACACAGTGTCTTTAACAACAGCACACACACCAGTGTCTTTAACACACACACACACACACACACACACACACAGTGTTTCAACACACACACACACACACACACACACACACACACACCACCAGTGTCTTTAACACACACACACACACACACACACACACAACAAACACACATTCTTTAACACACACACACACACACACACACACACACACACACCACACACACAGTGTCTTTAACCACACACACACACACACACACACACACACACCACACACAGTGTCTTAACACACACACACACACACACACACACACACACACACACACAGTGTCTTTAACACACACACACCACACACACACACACCACACAGTGTCTTTAACACACCACACACACACACACACCACACACAGTGTCTTAACACACACACACACACACACACCACACACACACAGTGTCTTTAACACACACACACACACACACACACACACACACACACAGTGTCTTAACACACACACACACACACACACACACACACACACACACACAGTGTCTTTAACACACACACACACACACACACACAGTGTTTTAACACACACACACACACACACCACACACACACACACACACACACACACACACACACACACACACACACACACAGTGTCTTAACACACACACACACACACCACACCACACAGTGTCTTTAACACACACACACACACACACACACACATGTCTTACACCACACACACACACAACAACACACACACACACAGTGTCTTTAACACAACCACACACACACACACACACACACACAGTGTCTTTAACACAAACACACACACACCACACACACACACACACACACAGTGTCTTTAACAACACCACAACACACACACACACACACACACACACACACAGTGTATTTAACACACACACACCACACACACACACAGTGTCTTTAACCACACACACACACACACACACACACACACACACAACACACAGTGTCTTTAACACACACACACACACACACACACACACCACACAGTGTCTTTAACACACACCACACACACACACACACACACACACACACACACACACACACAGTGTCTTTAACACACACACACACACACACACAGTGTCTTTAACCACACAACACACCACACACAACACACACACACACACAGTGGTTTTTAACACACCACACACCACACACACCACACACACACACAACCACACACAAACACCACCACACACACAGTGTTCTTTAACACACCACACACACACACACCCACACACACACAACAGTGTCTTTAACACACACACACACACACACACACACACCACACACAGTGTTTTTAACACACACACACAACACACACACACACACACACACACCACACACACACAGTGTCTTTAACACACACACACACACACACACCACAGTGTTTTAACACACACACACACACACACACAGTGTCTTTAACACACACACACACACACACACACACACACACACACACACACCACACACACACAGTGTCTTTAACACACACACACACCACACACACACACACACACACACACAGTGTCTTTAACACACACACACACACACCAGTGTCTTACAACACACACACACACACACACAGTGTCTTTAACACACAACACACACACACACAACACACACACACACAGTGTCTTTAACACACACACCACACACACACACACACACACACAGTGTCTTAACACACCACACACACACACACACACACACACCACACACACAGTGTCTTTAACACACACACCACACCACAACAGTGTCTTTAAACACACACACACACACACACACACACACACACACACAGTGTCTTTAACACACACACACACACACACACACACACACACACACACACACAGTGTCTTTAACACACACACACACACACACACACACACACACACACAGTGTCTTTACACACACACACACCACACACACACACACACACACACACACAGTGTTTTTAACACACACACACACACACACACACACACACACACACACACACACACAGTGTCTTTAACACACACACACACACACACACACACAGTGTCTTTAACACACACACACACACACACACACACACACACACACACAGTGTCTTTAACACACACACACACACACACACACACACACACACACAGTGTCTTTAACACACACACACACACACACACACACCACACACACAACACAGTGTCTTTAACACACACACACACACACACACACACACACACACACACACACACAGTGTCTTTAACACACACACACACACACACACACAGTGTCTTTAACACACACACACACACACACACACACACACACACACACAG
>JBCEWE010000620.1:30000-42500 GCA_039877035.1 Silurus lanzhouensis
GAGAGAGAGAGAGAGAGAGAGAGAGAGAGAGAGAGAGAGTGTGTGTGTGTGTGTGTGAGAGAGTGTGAGTGTGTGAGAGATTGTGTGTGTGTGTGAGAGAGAGAGAGAGAGAGAGAGAGAAAGAGTGTGTGTGTGTGGTACACTATACCTTTTTGTTGTTGTATAATTGCCTTTACACCACTTTCTCCTTCTCCAGGTCTCCTCTCCGTCGTGTCTCCAGGTCCTCGGAGTAGTCCGTCTACCCCTCACTGTGCAGATGTTCAGCCTGGTGTGTGTGATGTTCGCGGTGTTCATGCGCCAGAAAGCGATGTTTTGTGGTGAAGCCGAGCTGCACATCCACACTCCCACACAAACACAGCTCAGGGAAGCCCTGAGACCTACACACACACACACACACACACACACACACACACACACACAAACACACAGGGGTTAGTTATCAGTTCTGCACAGCTGGATTGTCATGTTCATGTTCCAGATGTTTATAATGGAACACGGTGTGATCTCTGAGAAACAGAACCTACACTCATTAAACTCGACCTTAATAACTATCATTCAATTCTTACAAGGAATTTGTGTGTTTTAAACTTCATACAGAAATAAATTGATATAAAGGGGAAATTTGCAGAAGACAAAGTTGGAGCGGAACCAAAACAAAGAGCTCGCGCTCACAATATGGCGACTATACGGAAGGTTAGTGTTTTTATTTTCCACTCACATTCGGGAAACCCCGCCTCCTGCGCGATGATTGGCCAGGACGGCGTATTCCCAACCTTCCAGCCAATCAAACCACAGAGCGACAGACCACCGTCCAATCCCAACACAGGAGTTAAAAACGAAACAGATGTAATACGGGTGCGGAAAAATAACGCGAGCTAGTTTTTCTTTGCTAACAAAGTGCAAGACAAAAGCACGAATTACCGACTTCCTTTAGTATCCGGGAGACACCAATTAAACCCTCTTCAGCTGCGCGGTGAGGAAGTTCCTTCTCTCAAGAGTGTAGCGCTTCTGGATCCGGACTGAGGACTAAAGACTGAGGACGAAGGTGTGCACTGCTTTCCTCTTTTTCTTTCTCTCTCTCTCTCTCTCTCTCTCTCTCTCTCTCTCTCAACAAAATGGCTCTTCAGTCTTGGAGCAGCGCACAGAAACAGCGACCAATCAGCATCGAGCTCTCTCACAGAGCAGCCAATAGGAGGCCGCGACCCGCTTGTTGCTGCCTTCGTTACGTCACGAGCTTCTAGACAGTGACGCAGTTTAAAGTAAGGAAACTTTTTCCTTCTGTAGTTTTTATTTTATTGTTTGGTGTGAAAGAGGCAGAAGTAGAGGACAGATGATCTTCTGTGGAGACCCCTAATGAGAGAAGCCAAAATAAGAAGTTTTTATTTAATTGTAAATTTTACTGCAAAGTATTTATACTTTTACTTTTACAAAGACAACACAAGACAAAACAAATACACAAAACACAAAATAGCGCCGCAAGTAAACCTGTTGTATATTTTACACTGCGGTGTGTAAAAGAGAAAAGTACAAAAATGTAAACAAAATGTGCAAAAGAGCAAAAAGCAGCAGTCCAGGAGAGATGTGCAAAAACAGCATGTAAACAGTTTATAATGAAGTGATGTAAGTGGTGCTGAAGACATGGATGTGTGTAGTGAGTACGATTGTGTGTTTAAATCTGGGTTGTGCAGATCAGTCACACAGTTGTGAGTGTGTGTGTGTCCCGTTTGGGCAATACGCAAACTGCATTAGGGCCGGTGAGGGTGGAAGCTGGGTCTTGATGTGCCTCATGATGAGCTTCTAGAGGCACTTCATCACGATGGGTGGAATAACACTACTGAAAGTCACTACTGAAAGTCACTACTGAATATCACTACTAAATATCACTACTGAATAACACTACTGAATAACACTACTAAATATCACTACTAAATATCACTACTGAATATCACTACTAAATATCACTACTGAATATCACTACTAAATATCACTACTGAATATCACTACTGAAAATTACTACTAAATATCACTACTGAATATCACTACTGAATAACACTACTGAATATCACTACTAAATATCACTACTGAATATCACTACTAAATATCACTACTGAATAACACTACTAAATATCACTACTAAACATCACTACTGAATATCACTACTAAATATCACTTCTGAATATCACTACTGAATAACACTACTGAATATCACTACTAAATATCACTACTAAATATCACTACTGAAAATTACTACTGAATATCACTACTGAATATCACTACTGAATATCACTACTGAATAACACTACTGAATATCACTACTAAATATCACTACTAAATATCACTACTGAATAACACTACTGAATATCACTACTGAAAATTACTACTAAATATCACTACTAAATATCACTACTGAATATCACTACTGAATAACACTACTGAATAACACTACTGAATATCACTACTAAATATCACTACTGAATATCACTACTAAATATCACTACTGAATAACACTACTAAATATCACTACTAAACATCACTACTGAATATCACTACTGAATATCACTACTGAATATCACTACTAAATATCACTTCTGAATAACACTACTGAATAACACTACTGAATATCACTACTAAATATCACTACTGAATATCACTACTGAAAATTACTACTAAATATCACTACTAAATATCACTACTGAATAACACTACTGAATATCACTACTAAATATCACTACTGAATAACACTACTGAATATCACTACTAAATATCACTACTGAATATCACTACTGAATATCACTACTGAATATCACTACTAAATATCACTACTGAATATCACTACTGAATATCACTACTGAAAATTACTACTAAATATCACTACTGAATATCACTACTGAATATCACTACTGAATATCACTACTGAATATCACTACTAAATATCACTTCTGAATAACACTACTGAATAACACTACTGAATATCACTACTAAATATCACTACTGAATATCACTACTGAAAATTACTACTAAATATCACTACTAAATATCACTACTGAATAACACTACTGAATATCACTACTAAATATCACTACTGAATAACACTACTGAATAACACTACTGAATATCACTACTGAATAACACTACTGAATATCACTACTGAATAACACTACTAAATAACACTACTGAATATCACTACTGAATAACACTACTGAATATCACTACTAAATATCACTACTGAATATCACTACTGAATAACACTACTGAATATCACTACTAAATATCACTACTGAATATCACTACTAAATATCACTACTGAATAACACTACTAAATATCACTACTAAACATCACTACTGAATATCACTACTGAATATCACTACTGAATATCACTACTAAATATCACTTCTGAATAACACTACTGAATAACACTACTGAATATCACTACTAAATATCACTACTGAATATCACTACTGAAAATTACTACTAAATATCACTACTAAATATCACTACTGAATAACACTACTGAATATCACTACTGAATAACACTACTGAATATCACTACTGAATATCACTACTAAATATCACTACTGAATAACACTACTGAATATCACTACTGAATAACACTACTGAATATCACTACTGAATATCACTACTGAATATCACTACTGAATAACACTACTGAATAACACTACTGAATATCACTACTGAATAACACTACTAAATATCACTACTGAATAACACTACTGAATAACACTACTGAATATCACTACTGAATAACACTACTGAATATCACTACTGAATATCACTACTGAATATCACTACTGAATAACACTACTAAATATCACTACTGAATATCACTACTGAATAACACTACTGAATAACACTACTAAATATCACTACTAAATATCACTACTGAATATCACTACTGAATAACACTACTGAATATCACTACTGAATATCACTACTGAATATCACTACTGAATATCACTACTAAATATCACTACTGAATATCACATGTGATGTGGTGAATAAACTCTACACTCAAGACCAAAGTGCTGAATTTAGTTCAGTAGAGATGAAGAGTCTTGTGTTAAAATCCTGGTACTGAATATTAGTTATTACATTTATGCAGTAAAACTGCTTTAGTAAAACATCAGTTTTTTGTTATATAGTTAAAATGTGTAAAACACATGGTCATGTTTCATTTCAATAACTTATTAATTATTTGGATTTGAGGGTTGATCATTTAATTCGTAGAATATTTTTATATTTTAACCAAGGCTTTGCAAGTTAATTATCGCTTAACTCATTCTTTCATTAACACAGACATTGTTTTATTGCGCATTAATGCAGTTGTTGTTTTTATTTTATTTTTTTTAAGTCTGTTGCTCATTGGCTCTGAATACACATACAGACAAACCATGAGTGATGGGATGGAGGCATCTTCATCCGTACTTGGGATCGTCATCATGCGTCTCAAACAAAAAGTGCTTTTGGGATGACCGTAAGACTGCGGCGGCTCTCACAGGAACCGGAAAAGAAAAGAACTGGCGAGTAAACAAACATGGAGAAAGGTAAAGAACTTAAACTTCTTTCAGACGTCGGGTTTTTCTCAGAGAAACAAGTGGAAGAAAAACCATCAAAGCCACTGAAGAAAAGGTTTTCCCTGTTGGCTGCTTCATCAGAGTCTGATTCTGAACAGGAGGAAGACTCAGTTGAGAAACGTGTGCGTGGATACAGAACGGAGCCCACCATCAGTTCAGAGTCGTGTTCATTAGAGTGCTGGTCCACACAGCAGGCTGGACATCGCACAGAAGTACCTGGACACACCCGCAACATCTGAATCTTGGAAGGTGCTTTTCTCTTGCTGGTCATATTGTACAGAAGGAAAGAGCTGCTTTAACATCTGAAACTGTAAATGTACTTGTGTGTCTTAGCAACTGGTTTGGTGCAGAGGAGTAAAAAAACTAAAGTTGTAGGAATTGACAAACTGCACTGAAAGTGTTTTCTGTCTGTTTTTTTTGACTGAGATTGTCGAAAGGAAATCCAGTAGAAACATGGACTTCACACACGAGTCTCCTGCACAGTAAATCTCAGCTGGGAACTGATTTTTTGATGATTGGTACTGAACAGAGACTGGTTATGCTGCTCCCTGATAAAAGAAAAATGTTTCTGCTGCTACCTGTTGAAAAAAGAAAATAAAAACAGATAAATGTTAACTCAGAAGTTGCCTGTTATAAAGTTATGTGTTTGTGGTTAAAGATTCTGTGTGTAATTAGTTTTTTATAACAAACAGGATACTATATAACTACTATATAAATCGAATGCAGTACACAGTGAAATGAGGCAACTTCCTCCAGAACCCTGGTGCTACATTAAGCAACATCACACAGCATAAGTCAAGTCAAGTTTATTTCTATTGCGCTTTTCACAACAGACATTGTCTCAAAGCAGCTACAGAAGTGTAAGAGTTAAGGTGAATGGTGTGTGGAGTTAAGGACTAAAGTAAGTGCCCTCACCACATAAAGTGCATCGTGTGCAAACAGTGCAGACAAAAATAGCAGATCCGTCAGGAGATCCGTCCTCATCTATTCTCACTTCACACTTCCAGATCAAACGTCTCTCTTTCTCTCTCATCTCTCAGCCAGACCGAGGTGAGCACACATCTGTTAATCTGTCCTAACCCTAACCCTCAGTGATGGACCATGTGGGCTTCTTCACACCTGATGGTGGACGTGGTGAAAGGTCTGAAGCACTGTGGTGGTACAGATGAGATGCAGAGGTGTAGAATGGAATTAGTTTAGTAAAGTGAACTGATAAAATGCAGAATTTTATTGTGATTTTTAGACACTGCTTAAGTACTTTTGATATGTGTAAAGAATAATAGTGACCTGCAAAACTCAGCTCTCTCACATGCTGCAGTACACTTCATTTATTTGTCCTTATTAGTTTATTTAGTCAGTAATAAGGGTATACAAACTTTTGCAAACATTTGGCTATACACATTTATGTATGAAATCTAGAAGCACCAAGATTCATGTTTTTCCTCTAGTTAGAACTTTACAATCAGAAAGCCTTCCAAACTGGAACCCTGTAGCCAAGAACACACAGATTATGGAACCCAGGAAGAAACCTGGTGAGGAACCCAGTGAGCTGGAACACACACACACACACACACACACACACACAGAGAACATTATAAGATTAGATTAGTTTGGACTCAACTTTGTCACTGTGCAATGTACATGTACAGAGAATATACAGGATACAGAATAAATCAGAATCAGGTTTATTGACACACAAGGAATTTGGTTCCAGCCGTTAGTGTTAATAACAACACACTCAGCTGTGTGGAAACTACAGTAGTGCAATGAGAAACGTGAGTTATTGATGGTGAAAAATACACAGAAAATAAAGTAGATTTCAAATAATAGCTTAGAAACAGAAACACTGGAAATAATTCATCCATCTTTTATTATTCTTTAATTAATTCTTTAATTAACTCATACACTCTTCAATAAACTGAGTTCAAAATACGCATCTTATTATGTGTTATTCAAATCAGAGACACACAACACTTACAATACAACTACACACCAATTCTACACACCAGAAAAGAGAAAACTAAACACACCAGATAGATAGATAGATAGATAGATAGATAGATAGATAGATAGATAGATAGATAGATGCAGACCAAAAGAAGGAACTGAATACAATGTTTTATAATTAAAACGGTAATAAGTGTTCAAAAGAAATCTTTAAGCTTTATCAAATCAAAATTTATTTGTCACATATACATACAGGGTACCAAAGGGTACATTATATATATATATATATACATATACATCCTACACACACACACACACACACACACACACACACACACACACACACACACACACACAGGAAATGTGATGTACTGGAGGAAGTATGTTAAAGAGGAAGCAGTACACCCCCACACGGGTTACATGGTACAGTCCGCCATTGTGACGCAAAAGCATTTCGGTACGACACTGGGGATTGGCGAATCCAAATCGGAGTGAGTGTGGGGGGGGGAGCTGCAACCGCCGAGCTGATAAAGAAAGCCTGAGGAGAGCGCGACGGGCTGAAAGAGAGCGGAAAAAGCGCTGATTTGATCGAACTTTTAAGCTTTGAAAGCACATCAGCTGTGAGTTTTTCCGCCCCTGTGAGAACATGGCGTGCGGTGCGACGTTAAAACGCTCCATGGAGTTTGAGGCCCTTTTGGGCCCCCAGTCCCCGAAGCGCCGGAGGTGCAGCCCGTTAGCCGGAGCCGCTGCTACACCTTCCCCTCAGAGGTGCAGCCTGAGACCGCAGACGGAAAGCCCCGCGAACCCGGTGTCTCCACAGGCCGTGAGTGGAGAGAACAGGCTAACGCCAGGTGAGAGCCGAGTCTTCGTGTCCGGGTTTCATTAGACCTCCATGGCGACCTGTCCTCGGGCCGGAGTCCGAATACTCTCCTCTCAGACCCTTCGTGCACTACAGAAGCCCTTGTTTGAGCCCTACGTAGGGCACTAGTGCAGGAAGTGGGTCGCGGTTTGGGATTGAACCTTTAGCGAGCGTTTTGTAGCTAGTTTATGGTTTTGAATTGACACATAATACGCCAATGTTCTGCCTTTAATCTCCATATAAACTCAAACAATAAAGCCAATGACTTTAATTAAAAGTTAATTGGCTTCAACATTGGCTTTAAATATAAATGATTTCTCTATTTGTTGAAATTGTAGTTTAAATATTCTGAATTACAGCATCATCGCGGTGTAGCCTCTCGCTAATGAAGCTAGCAGCTAGCAGGCTAACTGTCGTTGTTGTTGTTGTTAGCTTTGTTCTCAAACATGCAGGAATACAAACTAAACCCGTTTTTTTTTATAAACCTCATACAATATAAACAACGCATTTAACTCCTGTTTACATTTAAACAGGCAGTGTTTCACTACAGATTACAGATCAACACGCCACTTTCATGCTAACAATGCTAACAGCTAACCAAGTCGCGAGGGTTTCATCAAATTGATGATAATCTGCGGTCACGTGACCAAACCTATAACCCAGAATAAAGGGAAATATATAACCCTAATGCTCTTTATATTTATTACGTCATTCACTTTCAACAACTAATATAATTATATCTTTATTTAATATTATTGAACTGTTACACACTCGCACATGTACACACACTAAACCATATCACAGTGTACTGATTTAAACCTGCACTGCCATCAGAGTGAGTGAAGTGTGTGTGTGTGGGTGTGTGTGTGTGTGTTTACAGAGCAGATCTTCCAGAATATTCGACAGGAATACAGTCGTTACCAACGGCGACGGCAGCTGGAGGGAGCCTTCAACCAGACCGAGACAGGCGTGTCTGCTGAGAGCTCCAACCCCAGCTCTCCATCAGGTCAGAGAGAACACACACACACACACACACACACACACACACACACACACACACACACACACACACACACAGAGCTCTCCATCAGGTCAGAGAGAACACACACACACAACCACCCACACACACACACACACACACACACACACACAGAGCTCTCCATCAGGTCAGAGAGAACACACACACACACACAGAGCTCTCCATCAGGTCAGAAAGAACACACCACACCACACACACACACACACACACACACAGAGCTCTCCATCAGGTCAGAGAGAACACACACACACACAGAGCTCTCGATCAGGTCAGAGAGAACACACACACACACACACACACACACACAGAGCTCTCCATCAGGTCAGAGAGAACACACACACACACACACACACACACACACACACACACAGAGCTCTCCATCAGGTCAGAGAGAACAACACACACACACACACACACCACACACACACACCACACACCACACACACAGAGCTCTCCATCAGGTCAGAGAGAACACACACGCACACACACACACAGAGCTCTCCATCAGGTCAGAGAGAACACACACGCACACACACACACAGAGCTCTCCATCAGGTCAGAGAGAACACACACACACAGAGCTCTCCATCAGGTCAGAGAGAACACAACACACACACACACACACACACACACACACACACACACACACACACAGAGCTCTCCATCAGGTCAGAGAGAACACACACACACACACACACAGAGCTCTCCATCAGGTCAGAGAGAACACACACATACAGACAGAGCGCTCCATCAGGTCAGAGAGAACACACACACACACACACACACACACACACAGAGCTCTCCATCAGGTCAGAGAGAACACACACATACAGACAGAGCACTCCATCAGGTCAGAGAGAACACACACACACAGACAGAGCGCTCCATCGGGTCAGAGAGAACACACACACACACACACACACACACACACACACACATACAGACAGAGCGCTCCATCAGGTCAGAGAGAACACACACACACACACACAGAGCTCTCCATCAGGTCAGAGAGAACACACACACACACACACACACACAGAGCTCTCCATCAGGTCAGAGAGAACACACACACACACACACATACAGACAGAGCGCTCCATCAGGTCAGAGAGAACACACACACACACACACATACAGACAGAGCGCTCCATCAGGTCAGAGAGAACACACACACACACACACATACAGACAGAGCGCTCCATCAGGTCAGAGAGAACACACACACACACACACATACAGACAGAGCGCTCCATCAGGTCAGAGAGAACACACACACACACACACATACAGACAGAGCGCTCCATCAGGTCAGAGAGAACACACACACACACACACATACAGACAGAGCGCTCCATCAGGTCAGAGAGAACACACACACACACACACACAGACAGAGCGCGCCATCAGGTCAGAGAGAACACACACACACACACACACACACATACAGACAGAGCGCTCCATCAGGTCAGAGAGAACACACACACACACACACACACAGACAGAGCGCTCCATCAGGTCAGAGAGAACACACACACACACACACACACACACACACACACAGACAGAGCGCTCCATCAGGTCAGAGAGAACACACACACACACACACACACCACACACACCACACAGACAGAGCGCTCCATCAGGTCAGAGAGAACACACACACACACACACACACACAGACAGAGCGCTCCATCAGGTCAGAGAGAACACACACACACACACACACACACACAGAGCTCTCCATCAGGTCAGAGAGAACACACACACACACACACAGAGCTCTCCATCAGGTCAGAGAGAACACACACACACACACACACACACACACACATACAGACAGAGCGCTCCATCAGGTCAGAGAGAACACACACACACACACACACAGAGCTCTCCATCAGGTCAGAGAGAACACACACACACACACACACACACACACACACACACACATACAGACAGAGCGCTCCATCAGGTCAGAGAGAACACACACACACACAGACAGAGCGCTCCATCAGGTCAGAGAGAACACACACACACACAGACAGAGCGCTCCATCAGGTCAGAGAGAACACACACACACACACACACACACACACACAGACAGAGCGCTCCATCAGGTCAGAGAGAACACACACACACACACACACACACACACACACACACACACACAACCACACAACACACACACACACACACACACACACACACAGACAGAGCGCTCCATCAGGTCAGAGAGAACACACACACACACACACACACACACACACACACACACACAGACAGAGCGCTCCATCAGGTCAGAGAGAACACACACACACACACACACACACACACACACACACACACACACAGAGCTCTCCATCAGGTCAGAGAGAACACACACACACACACACACAGAGCTCTCCATCAGGTCAGAGAGAACACACACACACACACCACACACACACACACACACACACACACACATACAGACAGAGCGCTCCATCAGGTCAGAGAGAACACACACACACACACACACACACAGAGCTCTCCATCAGGTCAGAGAGAACACACACCACACCACACACCACACACACACACACAACACACACACACACACACAGAGCTCTCTATCAGGTCAGAGAGAACACACACACACACACACACACACACACACACACACACACTTGTTTATGATGATGATGAAGGAATCTGAAGAGTGAAGGAGATCTGTATGAAGTGCTATGGGATTTGGTCCTGAATGATCTTCCCTCTATTCATGTTCATTGTACAGTCAGAACTTCTTCACACTGAGCTGGAGTAGTGATGGACCATGGATTCATCTTTACTTATTGATCCTGTTTCTTTATCTCTTCCTCAGGTCCTTCATCACTGAAGAAGGACCAGCCTACGTTCACCCTGCGACAGGTGAGCTACCTGTGTGAGAGACTCCTCAAAGACCATGAAGAGAAAATCCGTGAGGAGTACGAGCAGATCCTTAACACCAAACTGGCAGGTACTGTGTGTGTGTGTGTGTGTGTGTGTGTGTGTGTGTGTGCGCGCGCGCGCATGCGCATGTGTGTTGATTGTGTTTTCTCTGTTACAGAACAGTACGAGTCATTTGTGAAATTCACACAGGATCAAATCATGAGGCGGTACGGAGCTCGACCTGCCAGCTGTACGTGTACACACACACACACACCACACACACACACACACACACTCATTATCATTACTTATTATGAAACATTTTCTGTACTTTATAAACCGTGTGTGTTTTTCAGACGTATCTTGAAGTTTACAGATGGATGACTACAGGCCAGCAGCATGGTTGCTGCAGTATCATCTCTCTTTCTCTCTCTCTCACACACACACACACACACACACACCACACACACCACACACACACACACACACACACTAATCCCTCGTTTTTTTTTTTAACCCTGCTCGGGTGCTCTGGTTCCTTCATGTTCATCCTCTGTTGTTTCTCCTTCTGAAGCCCAGCTCCTGAGCAGTGGTGAATAAACGCTGTTCTGGTAAACACCCCCCCCCCCCCTTTTTTTTTTAAATACAGTAAAGTGAAAGTGTAAATGTTTCTGAATCTGCCGCTCCTCTGACTCTCTCCACTCTTCTACTTCCTGTTTCCGACATGAGGGATGTGGATATTTTTATTTTCTTTAATCTTTTAATTTTTTGTTATTTGAAAATAAAGGTTCGGTGGTCTTCTCGTCCGTGTCCTTCACTCGATTCTCAGCTGTTCTGATGATGCATTTACAGCATGAACAGAATAAACACCACTGTTCTCTCACTGCATCACACACTGCATCTCAGCATATCTCACTGCATCACACACTGCATCTTTCATACCTCACACTGTATCTCAGCATCTCTCTCTGCATCACACACTGCATCTCAGCATCTCTCCTCCTGCATCACACACTGCATCTTGCATCCCTCACACTGCATCTCAGCATCCCTCACTGCATCACACACTGCATCACACACTGCATCTTGCATCCCTCACACTGCATCTCAGCATCCCTCACTGCATCACACACTGCATCTCAGCATATCTCACTGCAT
>JBCEWE010000620.1:47500-57500 GCA_039877035.1 Silurus lanzhouensis
TAGGGAAAATGTCAAAAGAATCACAGATGATGGAGATCTGGAAGGTAAGACATGAGGAAGTGCAGCAATACACATGGATGAAAAAGAATCAGAACAGAGTCAGTAGCTCGAGATTAGATTTTATTAGATAGTTTTATTTGGTGATTTGGGTCAAGTCCCAAGTCGATGGTGGGAGAAGTCGATATCACGAAGCTGTAGCAGGACTTTACATCACACTCATCAGCCACGATCAAGGAAACAGTGGAGACTTTACAAAAGGACATTGAACTCTTAGAAACACAAATGCTGAACAGTAATGGAGCTGAAAAAGCTGATGGACTGAGGAGGGAAGACAAGAACTTCACTCTCTGTTGGAGGAACAAGCTGAAGGACCACTGATAAGAGGAAGGTACTGTGTCATCAAAGACATTGATGCTTCCAGCTAATTTTTCTTCAACCTAAATAAAAGTGTCAAACAGAAGGCAATGTACGATCTCAGTGGTCCTGATGGATCTCTCACATCAGACCCCCGCGAAATGAGAACGTTAGCGAGCGAGTTCTTCAAACAACTATACAGTACTGATAGCTGCGATACTAAATCCATGGAAGATCTGCTCACTGAACTGCCACAGCTCGAGGAGACACAAAAAAGAGGACTTGGAGTGCAAGATCACGTTCAAGAAACTGAGGCATCGAGGCATTTATCGAACTGTCGTCTCACTTTTTCTAAAAAAAGGAGACCTGGGACTTTTAAAGAACTGGAGACATGAACGAGCTGGAGACGTGTATCTTTGCTGTGTGTGGATTATAAAATCCTCTCCAAGTGCCTCACAACAGACTTAAACATGTTTTAAACCAGCTGATCAGAAGATACCAAACCTACTGTGTTCCCCAGAGGTCCATAATAGAGAACCTTTTTTAATTAAGGGACATTATTGGTTTAATAATAAACTGGGAGTCCAGTCTTTAGACCAGGAGAAAGCATTCGATCATCAACACCATGGATTTCACTTTAACCTCCTGAAACACTTTGGCTTTGGGGAGGGTTTTATCTTCAACAGAAAGCTGCTGAACTCAGATGTGTATGTGATGGTGAAAGCAGGAGGAGGCTTAAGAGCCCCAACACCTGTGACGAGGCACACGGCAAGTCTGCCCGCTTTCTGGACACCTGTACAGTCGGTGCTTTCAGCCCACGCAGACGATGTCACGGTTTCTATCACAGGGAAAGATGAAGTCACACTTTTAACTAAATCCATTGAACTCAAAAAAGCTTCTTCTGCCAAAGTCAACTGAGCAAAAGCGAGGGGTTTATTGTTGGCAGTTCCACAGCTCGCAGGTGAGCTAAACTGGAGAAAAGATGAATTTTGGGAATGTTTTTAGGGAATGAACAATTTCAAAAGAAGAACTGGGAGGGGCTGCTGGAGAAGGTGTCGGCCGGAGATGGTGTCGGCCGGAGAAGGTGTCGGTTGGAGAAGGTGTCGGCCGGAGAAGGTGTCGGCCGGAGAAGGTGTCGGTTGGAGAAGGTGTCGGTTGGAGAAGGTGTCGGCCGGAGAAGGTGTCGGCCGGAGAAGGTGTCGGTTGGAGAAGGTGTCGGTTGGAGAAGGTGTCGGCCGGAGAAGGTGTCGGTTGGAGAAGGTGTCGGCCGGAGAAGGTGTCGGTTGGAGAAGGTGTCGGTTGGAGAAGGTGTCGGCCCCATTGTCCAAATGGAAATCGCATTTACAGCATTTGTCCTACAGAGGAAGAGTTCTGCTAGTAAACAATCTGGCTGCTTTAACATTGTGGCATAAGACCATTTTGATGGAACCACCAGAAGAACTGATCAACATACAAAGGACGTTTGTAAACTTCTGGAGCGAAAAACACTGGACACACGCAGCAGACCCGTACCTACTACTACAGGAAGATGGGCAGGGACTGGTGGAGATGAGGAGCAGAAAACAAGCTGCACAGAAGCTTCTGTACAGCAAAGACTTGGTGCGGAAGAAGACTGCAAACGCCATTCTGAGGCGAGCAGGTAACCTCAACCTTCACAAACACCTGTTTCTAATGAAACTCCTGGAGATGAACCTTTCTGAACTTACCCCTTTTCACAAATCCATGCTACACACCTGCAAGAAGGTGGTAAGAGTTGGGAGAGATGAAGACACACCAGAACGATGGGCTTCAACCTGATGATCTGAACCAGATTGGCGTCCTCAGTGAGTATACGCACGGCATCGTAAAGCTCGGGCATCTGCTGAGTGAGGGAGGCTGGAAATCAGCCGAAGAACTGAAAGAGGTGACTGGACTGAGATCCTTACGTCTGGTAAGACGCTCTACCAGGCAGTCACAGGACCTGCATCAGAGAGCACCACAGACCCACACCGAGGAGGACACCGAGTTCCCAGGATCTATGTATTTTATTTTTGTATTTTTCACCTCTTTTTTTTTTTTTTTTTTTTTTTTACTGAAATGTTTACACATGGAAAAGAGTCATGCAAAATACCCCCCCCCCCCTCTCTCTCTCTCCTGTAGAACTTTAGAGAGATGATTCCTCTGCTCGGAGTTTTCCGTATCAGCGTCATCATCATTATTGGTCAGTGACGTTTGGTTTTACAGCCACAAACATGATCATGTGACCTGAATAATAATCATGTGTGTGATCAGTTTAATGATACAATCCACAATCAACACACAACACTGTTCTAGAGAAATAATGGGTTCAGTTTATTTCACTGTGTGTGTGTGTGTGTGTGTGTGTGTGTGTGTGTGTGCGCGTGCGTGTTGTGTAGTGGGCACAGACGTGGGCTTCGCGCTGTACAGACGCTTCTTGAGCGGCGCTGCAGGATTAAAGGTGAGATTTGACTATGAACTTTTCTTTATCATCTCATTTAAATCCAATGTATTTTAATGTGTGTGTGTGTGTGTGTGTGTGTGTGTGTGTGTGTGTGTGTGTGTGTGTGTGTGTGTTTCTTGTCTCAGGTATCATTTGTAGCTCACATCGGTGGAGGGATCGCAGGAATGACCATTGGCTACGTTTTCTTCAGTAACTACAACCAGAAACTCTTGCGAGATCCTCGTTTCTGGGTCTGCATTGTGGGCTACATCATGTTCCTGCTGTTCGCCATCATCTTCAACATCTTCCTGTCCCCTGCTCCTCGTTGAGAAACGGGTCGAGTCAAGACGCAGGAGCAGCACCGTGTCGAGTCTTCATCTCATCCTGCTGTTTACATCACACACGTGTTTAACACTGAGCAACTACACACTCACGTTTAGGACACGTCCTGACCTCCACGTTCCAGCCTCCATGTCTCCATTTCACACGTACAAAATGAAGAGTTTCAGTTTTAAATGTTGTTTTAGTTCCAATAAATTCTTCATGTTACACAGCAGGATGGAGACTTTTACCTACTGCACCTCCTCCTTCTCTCTACAGGTTCAAGTTTAACTGTTACGCGTGTGTGTGCGCCTGTGTGTGTGTGTGTGTGTGTGTGTGTGTGTGTGTGTGTGTGTGTGTGTGCAAATTTGTGCTGTTACGCTTTATTTTGTATTTTCAGGGTTTTTAATAAATCAGGGTTTTTTGCTGTTTCTGTTTTTTTTGATTTGTGTGTATTGTTAGTAAAGTGTGCACGAGCCGTTACCGTGGAAACATTAACGGAAACCTGCACTACTGTCAAAGCTGCTGTTCTGGAGTAATCACCACCTTCTGACCAATCAGAACGCACGATTCAGCAGCAGTGCTGTTTAATAATAATGAAACTGCACAAAGAAACCACTTTGTGTGTGCGTGTGTGTGTGTGTGTGTGTGTGTGTGTATAGTGAAGCACTATAATTTTTATATATATATATATATATATATATATATATTTAATGTGTGAAACAAGATTGTTCTCTCTCACGTTATAGCAGCTATAAACTGTGTTTCCTTTCTGTGTGCTTATTCTCCACCAATTACAGCCCCTAATCCCTGTTAGGCCACACCCCTTTCCTGATTTCTGTCTCACCCGCATTTGTGCTTTAACTCAGTGGTCCCCAAACTTTTCTGCACCACAGACCGGTTTAAAGTCGGACAGTATTTTAGTGTTAAGGGGGTTTAGAGGTTAGGGGGTATAGGGTTAAGGGGATTTAGAGGTTAGGGGGTATAAGGTTTAGGGGGTTTAGAGGTTACGGGGTATAGGGTTAAGGGGATTTAGAGGTTAGGGGGTATAAGGTTTAGGGGGTTTAGGGTTTGGGGGTTTAGAGGTTAGGGGGTATAGAGTTAAGGGGGTTTAGAGGTTAGGGGGTATAGAGTTAAGGGGGTTTAGAGGTTAGGGGGTATAGGGTTAAGGGGATTTAGAGGTTAGGGGATATAAGGTTTATGGGGTTTAGAGGTTAGGGGGTATAGGGTTAAGAGGGTTTAGAGGTTAGGGGGTATAAGGTTTAGGGGGTTTAGAGGTTAGGGGGTATAGGGTTAAGAGGGTTTAGAGGTTAGGGGGTATAAGGTTTAGGGGGTTTAGAGGTTAGGGGTATAGGGTTAAGGGGGTTTAGAGGTTAGGGGGTATAGGGTTAAGGGGATTTAGAGGTTAGGGGGTATAAGGTTTAGGGGGTTTAGAGGTTAAGGGGTATAGGGCTAAGGGGTTTAGAGGTTAGGGGGTATAGGGTTAAGAGAGTTTAGAAGTTAGGGGGTATAAGGTTTAGGGGGTTTAGAGGTTAGGGGATATATAGGTTAGGGGGTATAGGGTTAAGAGGATTTAGAGGTTAGGGGGTATAGGGTTAAGGGGATTTAGAGGTTAGGGGGTATAAGGTTTAGGGGGTTTAGAGGTTAGGGGGTTTAGAGGTTAGGGGTATAGGGTTAAGGGGATTTAGAGGTTAGGGGGTATAAGGTTTAAGGGGTTTAGAGGTTACGGGGTATAGGGTTAAGGGGATTTAGAGGTTAGGGGGTATAAGGGTTAGGGGAATTTAGAGGTTAGGGGGTATAAGGTTTAGGGGGTTTAGAGGTTAGGGGGTATAGTGTTAAGGGGATTTAGAGGTTAGGGGATATAAGGTTTAGGGGGTATAGGGTTAAGGGGGTTTAGAGGTTAGGGGGTATAGGGTTAAGGGGGTTTAGAGGTTAGGGGGTATAGGGTTTAGGGGTTATAAGGTTTAGGGGGTTTAGAGGTTAGGGGTATAGAGTTAAGGGGATTTAGAGGTTAGGGGGTATAGGGTTTAGGGGTTATAAGGTTTAGGGGGTTTAGAGGTTAGGGGGTATAGGGCTAAGGGGGTTTAGAGGTTAGGGGGTATAGGGTTAAGAGAGTTTAGAGGTTAGGGGGTATAAGGTTTAGGGGGTTTAGAGGTTAGGGGATATATAGGTTAGGGGGTATAGGGTTAAGGGGATTTAGAGGCTAGGGGGTATAAGGTTTAGGGGGTTTAGAGGTTAGGGGGTTTAGAGGTTAGGGGTATAGGGTTAAGGGGATTTAGAGGTTAGGGGGTATAAGGTTTAGGGGGTTTAGAGGTTAGGGGGTATAAGGTTTAGGGGGTTTAGAGGTTAGGGGGTATAGGGTTAAGGGGTTAAGGGGATTTAGGGGTTCACAATCATCAAATAAGAGTTTCATCAAATCTTCCACATTCCGTTCTCTTTCCTGTAACAGAAAAGTACATTTATTATTATATTGTTTGAGAGATATAATGTTAATGTAAACGAAATTAATAAATAATATGAAAATATCAGTGAACAAGTTAAAAGAATATTTCTTTCCTCCAAAACTCCATAGAAAAGCTCGAGGGCAAAATGAATACAGTTGTATTGTAAAAGTTGATATTTTCGGCTTTGGCTCATCGCTTCTTCAACTCTTGTTTGGAAAGATTCAGAGATTCCTGTCTTCTTCCTGTAAACTGCAAACTTGCTGTGTGAGGAGAAGCTTTTAATGTGCACTTTGCTCACAAGTCCTCGACAGGAAGTGGATAAGGAAGTCACTGCTGCGCTGAGCCCAAATGATCCTGGATAATTAGCTAGGAAAAGAAACATATTTGTAGTTGTACACAACCTGATGAGATGTGACTTGTGTAAATAAAGTTTTGTAAAAAGTAAAAAAAACAAAACAGTCTTTCCCTGTCACCCATCTTTTCTCTCTCTCTCTCTCTTTCTCTCTCTCTCTCTCTCTCTCTCTCTCTCTTTCTCTCTTTCTCTCTCTCTCTCTCTCTCTCTCTCTCTCTCTCTCTCTCTCTCTCTCTCTCTCTCTATCTTTCTTAAACATGCTCCTGAGGTTCCAGTGATCACTGTTCCTGCTCCTCTCCTCAGATCTTCTCACTTCGTCCTGGTCTGATGTTTCTCATCAATGCCTTGGTTGGTTCCATGAAACTACTGAGTAAGATCAGGAGCTTTGAGGATGGATTTGGACTGTAGTTAATATCTACAGTCTCCTACACTGACTCAGGACTACAGTTTGCTCTGATCTCCATCACTGCACCTCAACATCGTTTATCTGTAATAAATGGACATTTGGTGGAACCCAGATGAGGATGAGGTTCCCTCTTGAGTCTGGTTCCTCTCAAGGTTTCTTCCTTCTGCATCTCAGGGAGTTTTTCCTTCACCACAGTCTCCACCAACTTGTTCATCAGGGACAAACTTACACTTATAAAGAACATCTTCATTTTTATCTCCACATCATCAGTGTAAAGCTGCTCTGAGACCATGTTCATTATTAAAAACTCAATACAAATAAAAATGAATTGAATTGAATAAACAAACAACAGAATAAAAAGATTTAAGTTCTTGTGTGGATGGTTCAAGGAAATAATACAAAATATTAGGCAGGTGGTTTCTATGTTATGTGTGTGTGTGTGTGTGTGTGTGTGTGTGTGTGTGTGTGTGTGTGTGTGTGTGTTAGTGTGCGTGTGTTTGCACCAAAAAAAAACAGCTTTTTGAACTTACGTGTGAAGTGAATGATCTCCTGTCCACTTTCACAGCAGCACACTCCTGCATGGTAATATCCCGTACCACTGAACCCACTTTTTACAATAAACAGGTCTCCTAGCTTTGCATTTCCAAATTTATGGGAGAACTTTTTGACAACTCTGAAGCTCCTTGGTTTTGTGCCGAGTCCGATCTTATTGCAGTCCTGAAAAGTCGGCTGAAAAATAAACTGCTGTTTAAAGAGCTGGAAAAGAAACTAAAGCGAGGTGCCATGTTATAATCCTGACCTTCACTGACTCCTGTGATACTTCAATAAAATCAGTCAAATTAAGAGATTCACATTATGTAAATGGCAGTTTTACCTTCAGATCAACTTCAAGAAGATCCATGATGAACTCGATGCAGTTGTAAGTGCTCACATTGTATTCTGGACCTCTGCTCATCGCTTCATTAACACTTTCTTTGAATGAATCACTGATTCCATCATTCTTCCTATAAACTGCAAATTTCTTTCCTCTGATGAATCCGTCCACATTCACTTTCCTGACCTCTGACCTGAAGCCAAACATCTCTAAAAAAAAAATAGAATGAACACATAAAACATCATTTCATTATAATGATAAGGACGGCTGTGATGGAATAAATCTTTATCTGAAATGATGCAGCCTAATACTTGTATCTGATTGGTCAATAGAAAATGAATGGTTTGAAGCACATTAAGAAGGTAAAAATGCCCCAAATGAACTTTAGATAAAACACACCCGTGACCTGAAACCCATTCAAGGTGACTTCATCGTTAATCTGATGAGAGAATGTCATGAACGTAATGGAGAGTGTGTTAGAGAAGTGAAGAAACGTGTGCAGGCAGGGTGGAGTGGGTGCAAATACTGAAGGACAGCAGATTCCTTTGACCTCCAAAACATGTGAGGCTGAAATCTGATTGGATAAAAAATCTAACGTAAACAAACACTCCTGAAAGAAGCACAACTGAAAGCTATGAAATGTAAAAAGACTTCACTATTGGGATTAGGTTCTTTTATCACTTTTATGAAGTTATTTAGAAGAAATTACTTTTCAGCTGAATGATGTTTGTGTCTTCTGCACAGTAAACTCCAGCATTCAGGACCCTTTCATCCTGTACGATGAAGACGTCTCCGTTCTCCAAACTTCCACTGAATTCCTCTGTGTAGCTTTTCACAACTCTGAAGACCTTTTGTTCCAAAATCAGTCTTAAATTCATCTCATGTGATTTTGCCTAAAAACAGACATGAACGTCATCAAATAAAGATCAGTAACAGGAGTCATGCATCTCAGTGAGTGAGTGAGTGAGAGAGAGAGAGAGAGAGAGAGAGAGAGAGAGAGAGAGAGAGAGAGAGAACGAGAGAGAGAGAGAGAGAGAGAGAGAACGAGAGAGAGAGAGAGAGAGAGAACGAGAGAGAGAGAGAGAGAGAGAGAGAGAGAGAGAGAGAACGAGAGAGAGAGAGAACGAGAGAGAGAGAGAGAGAGAGAGAGAACGAGAGAAAGAGAGAGAATGAATGAGAGCGAGAGAGAGAGACTTTTTTACAATCCTTTTATTAAACACGTCATGTTATACACCATGTGGTATCATCTTGACCCATAAGTTAAATAAATATATAAATATATTAATAAATAATGAAAATGTTAAATAAACATAAATAAAAACAGACAATGACAGTTAAATGTTTGTGTGTGTGTGTGTGTGTGTGTGTGTGTGTGTGTGTGTGTGTGTGTGTGTGTGTGTGAGATTGTTTAGTTTAGTTCTCGTGCAAAGTGCAATTTTTCTTCTTTCACCGAACACAGAGCTTCATTACAGCACCACACATCCTCAAACATCTTCAGATCCTCCACACACTTATACACACTTAACATTCAAATCAACCGAAATCCTCGATTTTATGGGTAAAAGTGTGAAAAACAGTTTCTCTCTGTGAACAGAACGGACCGTCCTGTAAAACATCAGGGTTTAAAATACAAGAGTTCACAGAGATGATGCAGTGTAAAATCCTTTTTTGCAGTGTTTTTGGTTAGCGGTGGTTTGTACAGTGTCTCCACTCGGGTTTAATATCATCATTAAAACCAAGAACATTTCTCCACTGGGGGTCCACCCTCCCACTCAGTTTATTCTTATTTAAAACCTTAACACAGGCCCTGTAGAGCAGCTTCTCCATCACTGTCCCAAAGTTCATCTCCCCTTCGCTCTAGGAGGGGGCCCTCACACCCGTCGAGGTCCCTAGCGCCGATCTCACCAACTTTGTAGTCCTTCAGCTGAACACGCTCCTCTGCTGTGAGTGTGGACCTTCAGCAGTTTAGGAGCCTGTTAGCGATGCGCAGGGACCATAGTCCTATACGTGCAGCCAGGTCCTCCCCTCGTGACAGGTCTGTCCCTGAGACGTTCTCCAGCTTCCAGAGTGTGACCATTTTTGAGGAGATCAAAGCTCTGGACAGTGTGGGGGTGGTCGCCCTGGAAATGTTCAGACAACTTCCGTAGACCAGGGGCTCCTCCAGCAGCCAGTGTGGTGTTCGGCAGCCCTTAATCCTTTTTTTAAAGTCCATATTTCAAAAAGTCTGCGGTAAAAATGTATCTACCAGCTGTTCTTTAAGATTGTTAGCAATGTCATTTATACGTCTGGCGACGTGTCATTGGACAGAAGGATAGTTTTTATTTTTGGAGCACTTGCGTCATCCAGCATGACAGAGACCATGTCTAATGCTGCAGGCAGTCTCAGCTCCTCTGCTATGGATTGGGGGTTTTTCCACTGAGCAATTTGGTACGCCACCTTATATGATGCTAACAGAGCTCGCTGGTTTAGTGAAGTAGCATTCACAAAGCGGGACAATATTGCCAATATTCGGCACGTTTTCGCTAAAAAAACTCAAGCGGCTTATCAGCGTGATTTGGGTGTGACGTCTTTGAGTGACACCTGCATTTATTTGTCTTCATGCTGTCCGCTGCCAACATTTTTACACCCAGTAAACACACTGGTCTTTCCTCGTCTCCCACCGTAGTCACAGTGAAGCCAAGCGCTACATGCACTTTGTCATATTTCCTCGCCTTCTCTCATTAACTCTGTCTCTCTCCGCCGTTCTTTTTACCCCTGTTAAATATCTTTCCATGGTGTTATTTAAGGGTTTGTTGTCTGCACTTTATAC
>JBCEWE010000620.1:70000-75000 GCA_039877035.1 Silurus lanzhouensis
ACACACTCATGACTATCAGCAGGTGTTTGGCAGAAGGTGCAGACTGAAAGGTTTAAATGTTAAAAGGCTAAAAGGTAAAGAAGGAAACAAAAGAAATCTAATGTAATCTAGTTGAAACACGTCAGTGAGCAAAACATCTGAAAATAAACAAACTCCACAGGGAGGAATCTGGAGTGTAAGGGGTGGGGGTAGCAGGAGCAGGGGGGTAAGCGGGGACAGGGGGTAGTTTTAAAGGCTTAAATGTAAAGAGAAAATAATTGTAGTTGAAATTAAATGAGAAACACAACAGTTATAACAGCTTCCCATTACTGCCCCTCCTCATTCTTACCCCCTACTGCCCCCCAAACTACCCTTCCTAAAAATACCACCTATTACTGTTTTGATGTTTATTGAAGCAGACACCAGCACACAGGACCGAATGTCAGGCATGTCCTTTATTTCTCTTAACTGTTGCCCCGCCCCAATCCCCACAACACATGATAGTGCATCAGGCTGGCAATTGGCAGATAATCCATATCATTCATACTTCTGTACAAATTAAAATCAATTACAACTCTTTTTATCAAAAGAGCTCAACTCATTTTATCAGCCTTTTTAACATTCTTGTGTTCTCACAGTCAGTGTTCTGTGTGATCTGGTTTTCCCGGCTCAGGTATTTCACCATCTTCACTTGACCGAGGATAAAATTTACCAGGTGGCACCTGAACCTGTGTTTCCTAACATATTTAACACCAAAAATAAAACACTGAACAGTAAAATCAACATAAAAAGACCTTAAAATGCTCCGTAAAAACACAAACAGTGACTGCGACCTGGAGCAGTGAATAAAAGCATGAAAACTGTTTCTCTCAGTGAATAAAAAGGACAGTCAGGTGTAGCATCAGGGTTTAAAACAGAAATAAAAGAGTTCACAGAGATGATACCATGTAAAATCCTCCACTGGAGGTCACAGCTCTTTTTGGTAATGGTGGTTTGTACAGTGTCTCCACTCTGATTTATTACAGTAAAACCCTGTTGGACGAGCATAATTCATTCTTGAAAATTGCTCGTAGATCCATTTGCTCGTAAGTTCAAACAAATTTTCCCAATAGGAATGAATGTAAAAGCGATTTAATCTGTTCCGAGACCTCAGTCGATCGCTTATTTCTGTACTTAAAAAGTATTAGTAGCCTATTTTAACAAACAAATAAATGTAAACATAATTTAACACTTACCATTTGGTAGTGGTTGATTGCGAGTGTGAGACGCGCACCACGCTCATACTTTTCCACTATTTCCTTCTTGGTTTCAATGGTAATTCTATTAACTTTTTTCCCCCCAGAACCATCACTGATTTTCTTGGGGGAAATTTTTAAAAGATTTCTAGTGAAATAAATTATAACATTAAGAAAAGTTAAGTTTTTGCTGCACTGAACAACGAGAGCAACCAAGCGATACGTCATCAACTAAGCGACTGATGCTACCCTCTGCCGAACCGGCAGCGTGGGTTTGCTCGTGTCTTCTAAATTTGCTCGCAAATTAAGGTAAAATTTTGCGAGTAAGGTTGCTCGTATCTCCGTTTGCTCATACTATTAGTTGCTCGTATAATATGCTTTTTCTGTATCAGCATTAAATCCCAAAACATTTCTCCACTGGGGGTCCACCCTCCCACTCAGCTTTTTCTTATTCAAAACCTTAACACAGGCACTACAGGAGGGGGTGCTCACACCCGTCGAGGTCAGGAGCGATGTTCAGCTGGGGAAAGAGTTCATCCTCATAGTCCATCAGCTGAACACGCTCCTCTGATGTCACAACGCCAGAGGAGATTAGAGTTCTGGACAGTGCAGGAACGGCCACACTGGAGATGTCCAGTCGCCCGCCGTACACCAGAGGATCCTCCAGCAACCAGTGTAGTGTTTGACAGCCTTTGTTCTGTTCTTTAAAAACGTTCCAGATTTTAAAAAGTCCACGGTAAAACATTGGTAATCCAGAAATGTCCAGCATTTTTGTGTCCATTAAAAACAAGGCTCTGTCCAGCCCCAGTCCTGCAACTGTGCGTAATAATCCACTGCCTGCTGCTCTCCATACTAAGTCTCTGGGTCCAGTGAGAAGTCTCTGGATGAACTGGAGGCGGAATGCTGCAGCTCTGCTGGACAGCTGGACCAGCCCGTGCCCTCCTTCCTCTTCCAGCAGGTGGAAAACACTCTGAGGAATCCAGTGTAGATTGTCCCAGAAGAAATCCACCAGTAGCTCCAGGGCCTGGATGTTCGCCAGCAGGTTTGGTGGAGGATCAACGCAGGCTAGCTTGTGCCAGAAGGACGACGTGGCGAGGTTGTTGATGACCAGCGTTCACTCCCTGTAGGACATCTTTGGGACAAACCGTTTCCACCTGCTCAGTCTGCCTTTCACATGCTCTACAGAACCTGTAAAACTCATTGCTCCCCAGGTAGACACCCAAGTATTTAAAACCACCTCTTTTCCATGCTAAGCCTCCTTGCAGTGAAGGTTGCCCACCTCCCCACTCCCCAACTAAAATGGCTTCACTTTTACCCCAGTTGACCTTAACAGAAGATAAAATCTGAAAGTCCTTTAAAATGTCAGTTAAAAACTTTGCATCATCTTGTGTTTATCGTGACTACCAAGCCATCTGCATAAGCTGACAAGCATATGGGGGAAGTAGCATGTGGAATATTAAAATCAGAGATATGACTCCTTAACTTAACAGCCCTGCCTGATACCTCTGTACACTCTAAAAGGAGCACATAAACAGTTGACCTTCAGTACACTCTCAATTTCACTGTCATGGCTATGAAACCAGGGTTGAACCCAAAGCTTTCCAGCACCTTCCACAAGTAGGAAAATCAGACCAGTCTTCAAGCTTGGAGACGTTAAAAATGTCACGAATTAGGCAGTGTTGTGCTCGTTACTAAAAAATAGTAACTAGTTACAGTTACTTGTTACTTAATTCAAAAAGTAATTCAGTTACTTTGTTGATTACTTACACCAAAAAGTAATGCGTTACTGTTAAAAGTAACTTTTTAGTTACTTTTTTAAAGAACCTTCTTTAATGTTCTTTAATGTTAATGTTGTATTGTTTTTTATTTAGATTCCTCCATATGTCACAGAGATCGTGGGTCTCCACCAACTCCCACAGACGCTTACGGGAAGCTACATGAGGTTCTGCATGATTTCTGTCTGTATTTTCTGATGTACAATTAAAATCACCTCCTAAAACTAAAAACTCTGCAGTGCTACAGTTTAAAATAACATTGTTGAGTTTGTAAAAAAAAACTTCATTCTCTCCACTGCACTGGTGGGAGTGTCCACACAGATAAACACTAAAACCTCATTCTCATAAAAAACATTCACTTTTAAAAGCCTCCTGTTTAAAATTTCTTCTACAGTGTAAGAAACAGGAATACAATTACAAATAAAAAGCAGGGCAACACCACCAGTAAATGACGTGTTGTGGGTTAAAATCACCATCCCGTCCCACTCCTTCACCCAATCAGCAGCGTTACTGAACTAAATACATCCAGTTTAGTTTTCCTCTATTTTCTCTTCAGATTACGGGCTGTTCCCTTGAGGGTGTGAGTATGACTATTGTACCAAGGTGCAGGTGTTTTTTCTCTAACCTTTTATAACTGGATGGGGGCAACAGTGTCTAATGTGCTAGTGTGGATAGTGTCTATGTTGTTAGCCAAGAGGAAGATCCTAGTAAAAATCACGTGAGCCACACCAAGGTATCCACTGTCTAATGTCCTTTACACACTCCTCAACATTGTTAAGCTGATCTCTCTCATCTGGCTTTGCTGAAATATACAGCTGTGTATCATCAGCATAGCAATGGAAGGGAATACCATGTTTATGTATAATTTCACCCAGAGGCAGCAGATATAAAGAGAAAAGCAGTGGGCCTAAGACAGATCCTTGCAGAACACCAAACTTTACCTCAGAGAGTGTGGAGAACTCACCATTTACATCAACAAACTGATAGCGATCAGTCAGATAAGACCTGAGCCAGGAGAGAGCTGTTCCCTTTATTTCAACAACGTTCTCAAGTCCAGCAAGCAGGAGATGATGATCAATGGTGTGAAAAGCTGCACTGAGGTCGAGCAAAACAAGTAAAGAGACAAAACCCTGATCAGAGGCCAATAACAGTCATTTACCACTTTAACTATCTGTGCTCCGCCAATAATAATAAACAATATGACCTTTTACTCAAGTCAAGCCAAAAAGCTTTTATTGTCATTTGAACCATAGAAATCTGATGCAGTACACAGTGAAATTAAACGTTTCTCCAGAACCCTGGTGCTACAAAAAACAACAGAGCTACATAACAGAACACAGAGTAAGGACTAAGTAAGTCGTCCTAGCCACAATAACTACCCCCTAAACTACCCACTCTGATAATACCACCTCTTACTGCCCCCAGACTAAACTCCCATTACTGCTTCCCACACAATCTCTCTCACTTTATCAGATTTTCTCAAATTTTTTCACTGGAGAGGAGCTGTGTGTGTGTGTGTGTGTGTGTGTGTGTGTGTGTGTGTGTGTGTGTGTGTGTGTGTGTGTGTGTGTGTGTGTGTTTGTTAATCCCATGTACTTGGAAAAGAGTTCACTGTGGATTAGTGTGACCTGATTTACAGGATGAATTTAACCCTGAACCCCACCTGGGAAAACCACAGCCTGGGAAAAGAGACTGAGGTGGGGGGTGTTTGGGGGCAGGTGGGGGAGGGTGGGGACTATGTGGGGGGTGTTTGGGGGCAGGTGGCGGGTGTTTGTCATGCTGGGTTGAGTGGGTTTCCTGTATCACTCTTTCATGCTGAGTTTCTATCAGGAGGTCATGTGAAGGTCAGACTGCCTCGAGCAGAGTGCTGATTTCTGTGTTATTACACTAAAGGAGAATGTGTTCAATACAGGTGAACTGAACCCCCCCCCCACACACACACACACACACACACAGACACAAACACACACACACACACACACACACACACACACACACACACACACACACA
>JBCEWE010000620.1:85000-87500 GCA_039877035.1 Silurus lanzhouensis
GCATAAGTGTCTGGGACCAAATCACATGACCACACATACCATCTCTCCATCTCCAGTATCCCAAGCAGCAGCTAATCACCTGCACAAAGGAACTAACGGTGCATGAGCACTTTTTCTCCAGCAGAAATAATGAATCTCAGCATGAGTGGTCACACTGTACACCTCATAATGCCCGCTGTGAACGTATCAGACTGAGTAGAACCGAAATCTACATTTCAAGGTGTGAGACATGAGTCTAATCAGTAAGATGCCACTTCAGCACCAAGGTGCAGGTCAGTAGTCGTTCTTCTGAGAGTTTCCATCTTATACTGCATTCAGTTTTAAGGCATCACTAAATAGCGTTTATATATGCAGATCTTTAAAATTAAACCAATTATACTTAACACACACACACACACACACACACACACACACACACACACACACACACACACACACACACACACACACACACACACACATTTACAGCAGCAGGATCTGTCTTATTGTGTCATGTACGATATGACCCAGTGTGTGTTCGGGTCACACATTCATATTACTTATACATATTTATACATATTCACACACTTCTAAACATTCATACACACTTATACACAATTCTACACATTCATACACACTTCTATACATTCATACACAATTCTACACATTCATACACTTATACACAATTCTACACATTCATACACACTTCTATACATTCATACACACTTCTATACATTCATACACAATTCTACACATTCATACACTTATACACAATTCTACACATTCATACACACTTCTATACATTCATACACAATTCTACACATTCATACACATATACACAATTCTACACATTCATACACACTTTCACACATTCATACACACTTCTATACATTCATACACACTTTCACACATTCATACACTTATACACAATTCTACACATTCATACACACTTCTATACATTCATACACAATTCTACACATTCATACACTTATACACAATTCTACACATTCATACACACTTCTATACATTCATACACACTTCTATACATTCATACACACTTTTACACATTCATACACTTATACACAATTCTACACATTCATACACAATTCTACACATTCATACACACTTCTATACATTCATACACACTTTCACACATTCATACACACTTCTATACATTCATACACAATTCTACACATTTATACACTTATACACAATTCTACACATTCATACACACTTCTATACATTCATACACACTTCTATACATTCATACACACTTTTACACATTCATACACTTATACACAATTCTACACATTCATACACAATTCTACACATTCATACACACTTCTATACATTCATACACAATTTTACACATTCATACACTTATACACAATTCTACACATTCATACACACTTCTATACATTCATACACACTTCTATACATTAATACACACTTTCACACATTCATACACTTATACACAATTCTACACATTCATACACAATTCTACACATTCATACACACTTCTATACATTCATACACAATTCTACACATTCATACACTTATACACAATTCTACACATTCATACACACTTCTATACATTAATACACACTTTCACACATTCATACACTT
This sequence comes from Silurus lanzhouensis, assembly GCA_039877035.1. Classification (NCBI taxonomy): domain Eukaryota; kingdom Metazoa; phylum Chordata; class Actinopteri; order Siluriformes; family Siluridae; genus Silurus; species Silurus lanzhouensis. The sequence goes on from JBCEWE010000620.1 coordinate 86,606, forward strand.
ATACACAATTCTACACATTCATACACAATTCTACACATTCATACACACTTCTATACATTCATACACAATTCTACACATTCATACACACTTCTATACATTCATACACACTTTTACACATTCATACACTTATACACAATTCTACACATTCATACACAATTCTACACATTCATACACACTTCTATACATTCATACACAATTCTACACATTCATACACACTTCTATACATTCATACACACTTCTATACATTCATACACAATTCTACACATTCATACACACTTCTATACATTCATACACACTTTTACACATTCATACACTTATACACAATTCTACACATTCATACACAATTCTACACATTCATACACACTTCTATACATTCATACACAATTCTACACATTCATACACACTTCTATACATTCATACACAATTCTACACATTCATACACTTATACACAATTCTACACATTCATACACACTTCTATACATTCATACACACTTCTATACATTAATACACACTTTCACACATTCATACACTTATACACAATTCTACACATTCATACACAATTCTACACATTCATACACACTTCTATACATTCATACACAATTCTACACATTCATACACTTATACACAATTCTACACATTCATACACACTTCTATACATTCATACACACTTCTATACATTAATACACACTTTCACACATTCATACACTTATACACAATTCTACACATTCATACACAATTCTACACATTCATACACACTTCTATACATTCATACACAATTCTACACATTCATGCACTTATACACAATTCTACACATTCATACACACTTCTATACATTCATACACACTTTCACACATTTATACACATACACAATTCTACACATTCATACACACTTCTA
>JBCEWE010000620.1:90000-92500 GCA_039877035.1 Silurus lanzhouensis
CGTAATACAAACACATCAGTGTCATGTCAGTCATGTCAGTGACAAGGAACTGAGTGGAGAGCGACAGACAGACAGACAGACAGACAGACAGACAGACAGACAGACAGACAGACAGACAGATAGGTCTGATAGGTGATGTAAAGAGATGTTTGGAGATGTTAGTTATGTTAGTGTCATTGTTGTGAAGTTTCATCTATTATGATGAATCCTGATATTCTACATGGAGTGATTAGTGGCGGTGTGTGTGTGTGTGTGTGTGTGTGTGTGTGTGTGTGTGTGTGTGTGTGTGTGTGTGTATGTGTTGTTTGCTGTGAGTGTGTGTGTATGTGTATATATGTGTGTTAGTGTGTGTATGTGTGTTAGAGTAGGTGCTGTGTCAGTAAAGGAGGAAGTGCAGACAGCAGTAAAATGATGTAGGATGTGTTGCACTCTGCTCACCCACAGGAACAGCAACCAGAATGATCTGGTTCATTTCACCTTGTAACCAAAACACACACACACACACACACACACACACACACACACACACACACACAAATACACACATACACTTTATCTGGTCACAGTGGATTCAGAGAGAAATCTGGGACTGCTGCAGTATGCAGTTTTTAGTTTTTTTGTCTGTGTGTGTGTGTGTGTGTGTGTGTGTGTGTGTGTGTGTGTGTGTGTGTGTGTGGTTTTTTTTACATGATGTGATTGTGAGGTATGTCTGTAGCATGTAATTTAACTCGCTCATTTTAAAGCCTCACTGTGGGTCTGAAAGTTACAACACAAAGGGTTTACATAAGGGTAGTCGGCTACTCAGATTTAATCTAAGACACACACACACACACACACACACACACACACACACACACACACACACACACACACACACACACACACACAGAGAAATAGGTTAAATATAAATTACAATTGTTTAAAGATTTTATGTATTATAGCTCCACCCTCTGTTATAATCCCACCCATCACCGTAGCTCCACCCCCAGTGACATGAATTTATAAATATTAAGTGTGTGTTGACCTCTGTGAACACGAGCCCCAGTGAGCCTCAGTGTAGAACTGTGTAGAACTCCATCAGAGGTGTTTATATGTGGTTTCTGGGTTTCTCAGAGGGAGGGTGTATCCTGCAGGTGAATTAGGTTCTAAATTGTCCTGAAGGAGAATTGGAGAGCAGCTGGAGATCTCACCTCCATGTGGACATCATGAAGCAGAGGGAGGAGCAGTGTGAGGAGCAGCAGATGGGTGAAGTTGAGTAATGATTCCATCACCGTGATTTCACTCACACTCAGTAGTTGTGAAACAGTTGAGACATTATGTTTCAACCTTTATCCTCCACACATACTCCAACAAGCACAAGTACAGCAGATCCCAAACCTGCACCAAACTTCATCACGGGTGTGGAACGTTCCACTGATCTACTCACACACATTATACACAAACTACACACTCACTACACACAAACTACACTCACTATACACAAACTACACACTCAATACACACAAACTAGTCACTATACACAAATTACACACAAACTACACACAAACTACACACTATCCATCCACACACTAACTACACTTATTACACACTCACTACAAACTACACACTCACTATACAATTAATTACAATATTAAGTTTCTCCCCAAAAAAGTAACTTATTACGTTACTTAGTTACTTTTTATGGAAAGTAATGCGTTATATTACTTTTGCGTTACTTGTATCTCTTTCAGGCCTTACAGGTGTAACAGGTGTAATATAGATAAGTGCCATTAAGAAATAAGTTATATTAGAGCAAAAGACACTTAAACATTTAAAATGCTTAATAACTTCTTAGAGAACAATAAGATGATCGACTAAATTTTGAGCACAAGGCTGAACACTTTCCAGTCGCTCTTCTGTACACTGCTTTTCAATCTGCCTCGCCGTCAGGAATGTAACTATCGCTCGTGTATATAAGGTTGAGGGTGTGGGCTGCACACCGGTGATGTGGAGGGAGAACATACCTTTCGCTGTCATCACATAAAACATCGTGCAATTCCGTAAATATCACCTCGTCCTCGTCTACATCATTCTCTGCTTTATCATCAGCTTCAAACATTCTGAACACTTTTACAAGGTTCACGCTTTTATCAGTGACCGTGGCAGTTTATCTTCCCACAAAGAGCAAATGAGCTGTGAATTTACTCTCTATCTCTCCGCTGTAATGGCATCGTACATGTGTCTCCCACGGAGAACTTTTATTCTGAGCAGTCAGTGGATCTGCAGTGGTGGAAAGTCTGCAAAAGTTTTCTATATTTCTGTCTCCATTTCCATATATTCAACATTATACACACACACACACACACACACACACACACATCTGTAGTGCTGTGCTTTGCATGCAGATGTTGTTTTTTTTGAAGTGGTATTTTTTGTAGTTGACAGGAGCTTTTCAGCAACACATAATCCACACTTAACCATTATTCCTTTCTCCTTTTCCTCCACTATTTCACAATAATAA
>JBCEWE010000620.1:112500-127500 GCA_039877035.1 Silurus lanzhouensis
TGTGTGTGTGTGTGTGTGGTAAAGGAAACTCCACAGCCGTAGTGAGTTTTGACTAATGATTATTTGTTGTGTGTGTGTGTGTGTGTGTGTGTGTGTGTGTGTGTGGTGTGTGTGTGTGTGTGTGGTAAAGGAAACTCCACAGCCGTAGTGAGTTTTGACTAATGATTATTTGTTGTGTGTGTGTGTGTGTGTGTGTGTGTGTGTGTGTGTGTGTGTGTGTGTGTGTGGTAAAGGAAACTCCACAGCCGTAGTGAGTTTTGACTAATGATTATTTGTTGTGTGTGTGTGTGTGTGTGTGTGTGTGTGTGCGTGTGTGTGTGTGTGTGTGTGTGTGTGTGTGTGTGTGTGTGTGTTACAGACAGTGAGTCAAAAAGGGGGAAAGCAAAGAGGAGGAAATCCTGATGATTCCTCTGTCTATGTTTGTACAGTAAAACCCACTCACACACACACACACACACACACACACACACACACACACACACACACACACACACACACACACACACACACACACAGGAATTCCACTTTCACTGAAGGAAGTTAAAACAATTTTGCTCACCATCATGACACTGCACTTATTCTCTCTCTCTCTCTCTTGCTCTTGGCATGTGTCTGCTGAGTGAGTGAGCGGGTGAACGGAGTGAAGTGAGTGTGTGTAGCTTTTGTGGCTGCTGTGCTAGAAAAAAAAAACCTATTCTAATTTCTATCTATCTTTCTTTCTCTGTCTCTTTATGTGTGTTAGAAGGTTCAGAAGCAGAAAGAGATTTCAAATCGTCTATCTGCTAGTGTTTATTTCTGTGAGAATGACTTCCAGGGGTGGGGAGTTTAAACTTCCACACATGACGTCATGTGGTGAAATGAGCCTCGAATGGCGGTGTACAGGAGTGTAGTTCAGCTGTAGGAGAAGTGGTTGGATGTGAAAACGTCCTGTTGGCTTTTAGAATGAACACCGCGGTAGTGGTTATATTGAAAACAGTGAAGTTGGCGAACACTTTGGTTGAAAGTGGAATTTTTATTAATAATGTTTTAGTCCCAGTGCTGCCGCTGTCCACTCTGTCCAACAAGGTGATTCTGGCCAACGTGCCGCCGTTTATTAAAAATGCAGTGCTGACTGAAATGTTCCAGCGATATGGTAAGTTATTTTCCAAATCAAATGATCCAAATCAGCTGTAAATGGCCCTTATTGAAACATGGAGTGTCATTTAGATGTTTTGTGTACATGGTGCTAAAGGATAATCATGAACGCGCTTATGAGACGAGTCTCTCGTGTTTCTTGTGTATCCTTCTCTTCACCTTCAGAGAATTTCACATGGTTTCTCAATTTAAATGGTGCATGTGAAGACAAAAAAGTTCAAACTGTAATAATAAATCAGGATTAAAAAGATTATATTTTCTTTGCACATGAAACAGTAATGAGTTGAATGAAGCAGTTTGGGTAAGAAAATTTGATGGTCTTCAGTAACAGTTCCACCTCTAACTTCGAACCATTTTGTTCTCTAAGAACTCAATTCCAGTGTCGTATCAAGTAGAAGAAATGATAAAAGGTAGATTGTTAAAAACACGTTTTATTGCTTTATTTGTGTTTATGCTCCAACCAGTGCAGTTGAAAGAATGAACTTTTTAATATTCTAAACATTTTAAACCTTCAGTGAGTGCACTTTAACTGTGCTGAACATGCAGCAGATAGGAATCATGTTGAACCACATATGTCTAAAAAAACTAACTCAGCTGATAGAAACCCATGATCTTGTGGATTTTTGGAGAGATTTTTATCAGACACAAAAGCAATACACATGGGTTGACTCATATAACACGTTCTCTTTAGCAAGATTGCACAGATTTAATAGTTCCAGTTATCAATTCGATGTTTTCAGAGATTGTTCCATTATTCCAGTTACTGTAGCTTAGTACAGTGTTTATTAACATTAGGATACATACAACCAAATAGTGCATTATATCAATTCAACAAAAAGTCTTTTAAGTAATTTTAAATTTAGAGCCACTCTCAATTTGTTTTAAAACAACTTTACGACCACGAATTATGACTTTCAGTACTTGTTGCAATGGTGGGACTTTGGTAAATCACAAATCAAACAACTGAGCCAACAGTATGCTTACAACATCACTAAAGACAACTCAAGCAATGGCACAACTAGAAGAGGATATAAAGAAAATGCTAAATTAAAATTAAATCGCACAAAACTAAGGGCTAATTGGAATTTTAAAAAGAAAAAAGAAAGAATTAGCTGTAGAAGCACAAGGGGCTCTGATCAGATTCGTTTCCAGGACACTGAGTGGATGGACATTTCAGTGAAATTCTTTTATTCAAATTGTACTACATTTTTAACTGTCAGCTTACACTGATGATATTTTCATTCTTGTCAAAGAACAAAAAGATGTGGATATGATGATGAAGATTTAAATGATTTTATGATTGCTTCCTCTGCAATAGTAAATTTGGAAAAAAGTGAGGCCATTTTATTTCGAAAGTGGACCAATGGACAGCCCTCTGTATAGAATTAAAATGGAGAAGAGATGGGCTTAAATATTTAAGGGTACATTTCGGGGTCTCTAATGAACAATATGTTGTCAATAAATTGCCTACCTGGCACGCAGTAGGTCGGAGTGGGGTGGATGATTTGCTCCAACACATCACCAATCTATTTGCTTGTACTTTAGACAGAATTTTATAATTGCTACATAGCAATTTATATGTCGTCCATGTCTCTCTTTTTTGGAAGTAGTGTGAGGACTGTTCTACGGCAGCTCAGTGGTAACTTTCCACTGTTTAGGATTTTGTTGAGGACCGTTAGCAGATCAGAACCGATCTCAGGCCAAAAAGACTTACAAAAGTCTATAGGTAGGCCATCTATTCCAGGTAAACATTTTCTTTGACCATTTTTCCCCAAGTTTTTCTCTAAAAGATTTTCAATTGTATGGCCATGGCTTGTTTTTTTTTCCCTCAAGCCACCTGAACTCAAAACACACTCGTTACTCATCTCAATTCATTCCACCACCATTTTATATTTAATCGTATTTTACTGTTTACATGCTGTTCTGCACCTCTCAACTGCTGCTACTGCTGCTTTTTGCACAACATTGTGTTTATGTTTATAAATACTCTCTTGTTTATAGTCCTCTTTACAAATTACTGTACAGTCCTAATATACAGTATGTTTACTGGTCAGCACTATTATGTGTTTTGTTTATTTGTCACACACTGTTTTGTGTTGTTTGTCTGCAGTGTATTTTGTCTGCACTGTTTGCACTCGGTTGCACACGATGCACTTTATTTGGTGAGACTTACTTTAGTCCTTAACTCCGTGTTGTGTTTTATGTAGCACCAGGGTTCTGGAGGAATGTCGGCTCATGAGCAGAAAGTCAAGAGATGCTTGCAAGCTATCTCTCTCCCGGGATTTCCTCCTCCCTCTGCGTAATATGTCGGCGCTCGTGTGTAAGGCTAACCTGCTGCAAGAGCTGGATGTGGACGGTGCCCTGGGCGTCCAGTTCACGAGCTCCACCAGACGGCGGACCTGACTCTGAAGAGCCACTAATGAGACCGCTAGGGCCATTGGCCGGTCCATGGCCGCCCTCATCTTGACAGAGAGGAACCTCTGGCTCATCCTCTCGGAAATGTCCAACAGGGATAGGGCCATGCTGCTACATCCCACGCCACTCTTATGGGGTTCTTGGTGGGTGCAGCCCCAACCTCAACCTACCACCCCCCATTGGGAGTTACAGAAATGGAGTGTCCCGTCTCACACTCCCCATCCCCCAGTTCCAAGATGGTGCCTGTGAGGTCGGCTGTCGTCACGACTGCTCCGGCTATGTTTTCTCTTTTTTGTTTATTTTATACTTTTATTTAAGTAGTTACAGTTCCATCTACACAAGATGGACACCATTAGATATGACAGAGACACTCTTATATCTATTGGTGTACAATGCACTCACCTTTCGCCATTTTTAAACCCGGACCCATGCTGGCCGAGTGAGATCCTGAGGGAGGACAAAGGACGTACTGGCGTCCGCGAGGGAAACGAGCCGGCGTCAGGAACAGGCTGAGGGCACGCGTACACCACGCTCCCTTACCTAGTATCCTGTTAGCCAACGTCCAGTCACTGAAGAACAAGCTCGACGACCTCAGGGCAAGGGTCAAGTTCCAGAGAGACATTCGGGACTGCAACCTTCTCTGCTTTACCGAGACATGGCTGAACCCAGCGGTACTGGACCACGCCATCCAGCCGGCCGAGTTTTTCTCGGTTTACCGCATGGACAGAACACTGGATTCGGGGAAGTCAAGAGGAGGTGGAGTGTGTCTGATGGTGAACAACCACTGGTGCGACATGCTCCTGCACACCAAATCTAAAACTACTGACCATCAAATGTCGGCCCTTCTATCTACCTCGGGAATTCAGCTCAGTCATAGTCAGTGCCATTTTTATTCCACCTCAAGCGGACACGGACACTGCGATATGGGATTTGCACGAGACAATAACACTTCAACAAACACAGCATCGGGACGCTGCGCTCATTGTGGTCGGAGATTTCAACAGTGCCAACCTCAAGCGCGCACTACCGAACTTTTATCAGCACATCACCTGCCCCACCAGGGGTGAAAGGATCCTGGACCACTGCTATACAACATTCAAGAACAGCTACAAGGCACAATCACGTCCACCGTTTGGGAAATCGGACCATGCCGCCATCTTCCTCATGCCTGTTTACAAGCTGAAACAGGAAGCTCCGGTTCAGAGGGAGGTCGCGTGCTGGACTGACCAATCGGTGGCCACTCTGCAGGACGCTTTGGATGACGCAGACTGGGACATGTTCAGGCGCAGCTCTGATGACGTCAACATGTTTACGGAAGCGGTTGTGGGATTCATCGGGAAACTAGCAGATGATACAGTGCAAAAAAACACTATCGGAACGTTTCCCAACCAGAAGCCGTGGGTGGATAAAACCATCCGCGACGCTTTGAGATCCTGCTCCGCTGCCTATAACACGGGGCTCGCCACCGGGGACATGAACGAGTACAAGGCTGCGTCCTACAGTGTTCGCAGAGCGGTGAAGGATGCAAAGCGGCACTACGGGAGGAAACTACAGTTACAGTTTCAACATGGTGGCTCTAGGAGCCTGTGGCAGGGACTAAGAACAATAACGGACTACAAACCACCATCTTCCAAAATGGTAAATACGGACGCTTCTCTGGCAGACGAGCTAAACACCTTTTACGCTCGTTTCGAGGCTGCAGCTAACCCATTACAGTTCGCGTACCGTCAGAACCGCTCTACTGAGGACGCCATTGCTCATCTCCTTCACACCACGATGAGCCACCTGGACCAAAGAAACGGGAATTATGCAAAGATGTTGTTCGTGGACTACAGTTCAGCTTTTAACACCATAATTCCCTCCACACTCTCTAGTTGGAGGTCTTGGGACTCAGCTAGCCGCTGTGTCAATGGATCTCTAACTTCCTGACAGACAGACCACAAGCCGTACGGGTGGGGAAAACACACTTCATCCACCCTCACCCTCAGCACTGGAGCTCCCCAGGGTTGTGTTCTGAGCCCCCTGCTTTACTCAATGTACACATATGACTGTGTGGCCACTTCCAACTCCACCACCATCATCAAGTTTGCTGACGACACTGTTGTGGTGGGACTGATCTCCAACAACGATGAGACAGCCTACCTACAGGGGGTTAAAAACCTGGAGAGATGGTGCCAGGAAAACAACCTTCTCCTGAATGTCAGCAAGACTAAGGAGTTGATCGTGGCCTTCAGCACAAAGCGGGAGTGGTCATACCAACCGATAAACATCAGCGGGACCCCAGTGGAGAGAGTGGACAGTTTCCGGTACCCAGGTGTTTACATCACACAGGACCTGTCTTGGTGCTGTCACACCAACACTCTGGTGAAGAAGCCCGGCAACGTCTGTACCATCTGAGACGCTTAAGGGACTTTAAACTTCCCTTCAGGTGCTTAAGACATTCTACACCTGCACCATTGAGAGCGTTCTGACGGGTAGCATCACTTCCTGGTTCGGGAACAGCACCATGCAGGACAGACGAGCCCTCCAGAGGGTGGTGCGTTCAGCTGAACGTACCATCCACACCGAGCTCCCTGACCTGCAGGACATCTACAGCACGCGGTGTCGGACCAGAGCCAGGAAGATTATGAAGCACCTCAGCCATCCCAACAATGGACTCTTTTCTCTGTTGCGTTCGGGGAAACGCTTCCGCTCCCTGAAAGCGAACACAGAGAGAATGAGGAGGAGCTTCTTCCTGCAGGCCATTCAGATTTAAACCAGGAAACACCCAGGATCTAAAAACTGGCCCACTCTCACCATCATCACACTTCCTCTCTATGCATATCTCACCTTTCGCACCACGACACTTTAAACTCTTTACTTGCACAGTGCATTTTATATTTTATTTTATTTTATTTTATTTTATTTTATTTTATTTTATTTTATTTTATTTTATTTTATTTTATTCCACACCATACCACACACGGACACTTTATGGTCATTGTTATATCACACCATACTGCACATGGACACTTTTTGGACACTTTACACCACACCATACCGCACACGGACACTTACGGACTTTTTTTACACCGCACCATAACGCACACGGACACTTACAGACTTTTTACACCACATCATACTGCACACGGACACTCTATGGACAATCTAAACCACCAAAAAATTGTCTATTGTTTACTGTTTATTGTTTACTGTTCCACTGTATGCCATAAGCATTCTTTTTGTATATACATCTTTTTCTTTTGTCTCACATATTATATCTTTATATATATTTTATAACTTTATATTCTTATATTTAATTTTATATAGTTTTTTATACTTTATTTATCTGCCTCCCCATCCTATTCCCTCATGCCAGACCGTCGTAATAAGCATTTCACTGCATGTCGTACCCTGTATGTATGTGTATGTGTTGAATAAAATTTGATTTGATTTGATTTTGATTTGATTTGATCAGGGATCCTACATGGTGCTCTGCGCCGAAGCCCCATGGAGTGACAGATCTGAGTACTGTCTACGATGAAAAAGTCCTGACATAGGACGTTCTGGGGATCCAGCCATAAAGGTCCTCTCAGGACCTGGTCCGGTAATCCTTCCACTGAATGTGCTTTAGGGCACGGCCAGCTCCAGCTAACATCCTACTCGGTCTCCACCCAGTCTCGTAGTGGTCCAGGAGAACTCACTGCCTCATTTGAGGCTCCTAGGCACTAGGCACACCAGAGGTCAGTCTCGAAAGACTGATACCCCTAAGAGACTTTCTGGCCTGGAAAGCACTGCCAGATATTTCTCAGTGGTTTCTGCCCAATGTAAAGTGAGGCTATTCAAATCAGTTCGAGTCTTGTCTGGCCCGTTTTAATGGGGTTCTTGGCACTCTGGTGGGAACCAAGGTAGTCCCTCCATCAGAACGAGAACCCGGGTTCTACAGCCGGTACTTCATAGTTCCCAAAAAGGACAGTGGGTTGTGTCTTATTTTGGATCTACGTCAGCTGAACTGCTCAATCCTGAGACTCAGGTTCAGGATGCTGACCCTCAAGCAGGTCATGTCTTAAATCAGATCTGAGTACTGGTTTGTCACAGTAGATCTAAAGGATATGTAGTTTCACGTATCCATACTTCCTTTTCACAGGAAGTTCCTGAGGTTCGCTTTCAGGGCCGAATGTTGCACCAAATGTCAATTTTTTGCAGATATACAATGTTGCGGGGTACAGTGATGGTGATCAGAAGCAAACTGTAGTCCTGAGTCAATGTAGTAGTTTGTTGACATTAACTACAGTCCAAATCCATCCTCTAAGCTCCCGTTCTTACTTAATTTCATGGAACCACCCAAGGCGTTGATGAGAAACTGTCCCCAGGTGCACAGAGTGGCCTCCAATCAAAGAGAACACTATCCAGAGGCAGGCCTGGATGAAGTGGGAAGATCCACGGAGGGGAGAGGGGGAGGAACAGTGGTCACTAGAACCTCAGGAACATGTTTAACTCGACCGAGAGAGAGAGAGAGAAAGAGAGAGAGAGAGATAGAGAGAGAGAGAGAAGAGGGGTGACAGGAAGAGAAGGATATGGATTATTATGTGTCCTTATTGTTGTATGAATTTTAAGGTCACTGTGCAGTTTGGACTCCAGCAAGATTTGCTATAGCAGCATAACTACAAGGGAGAACCAGAAGGTAACACAGACATGAGGGATCTCTGGGATAAGAGACGACCCACCACACCACTATCAACAAACCTGAGTGAACATGTGAGAGTGAGGAGACGACAGCATACAAATATCCCAGTTCACCAAACACTCCATTTCCATGATCCCTCCAGATCTGCTCTTTTACCTAAGAAAAATCTACTGATAAAAGACTTGACTAAATAAATAAGTTTTCAACCTCGACTTGAACACTGAGACTGTGTCTGAGTCCCGAACACTGATTGGAAGGTTGTTCCATAACTTTGGGGCTTTATAAGAGAAACATCTGGCCCCTGCTGTAGTCTTCATTATTTGATGACTATATCGACGATTGGTTGATACTGGTTTGATCAGAGCAGTTAGCGATCTGGCATCGAGATGTCGTTCTCGCTCACTTGAAGGTTTTGGTGTTTCAGCTGAATGCTGGGAAGGGTCCACTTTCTCCATTACAGAGAACCACCTATCTCAGCGTCATATAGGATTTGACTACTTTGCGCACACAGCTTTCAGAGATGCTGGCCATGCACCACATGCTGATCTGTATGGACAATGCCTCAGCGGTTTCTTACATCAACCATCAAGAAGGTCTGCGCTCACGCCCCCTGTACAGGCTTGCACACCAGATCCTCCTCTGGGCCCAAGGGAAGCTCCTCTCAGTGAGAACAGCTGACATGCCGAAGCAGCAGACACCCTGTCGAGGCCGGGGTTGAGACCCAATGAATAGCGGCTCCACCCTCACATGGTGGAGCAGATTTGGGAGAGATTCGGCAAAGCCCAGGTGGATCTCAAGAGACGTTGCACTGTCCCCTCTGGTTCTAGCTTACTCCTCCAGCCCCACTGGGGCTGCGCCTGTACACCTTCCCCCCATTGTGCTGCTTCTGGGAGTTCTGGAGAGAGTTCTCCGGGACGGAGTCCATCTCCTACTGGTGGCTCCATGAGGTGGTAGAGACCATTCTCCACTCCAGAGCTCCCTCCACGAGGAAGTCGTATGCCGCCAGATGGCACCTGTTCTGCTCGTGGTGTGAGCACCACCAGCTGGATCCAGTCCACTGCCCAGTTTGTTCAGTGCTGGAATTCCTCCAAGGACAGTTAGCTTCGTCCACCCTGAAAGTCTATGTATCCACCATTTCATATCACACCCCCTTAGTGGCTTAGTCTCTAAATTACTATCCATGTGCAGGGTGTCAATGATCGTCTTCTGGATGACTGTCAAGTCAGCAGTCTTCCCCATGATTGTGGAGCCTGAACCAGACTGAGACTCCATTTAAAGGCTCAGTAAACCTTTGCAAGTGTTTGGATTTAATGAGCTGATTAGAGTGAGACATCAATAGTGAGTCTCCAATAGTCAACTTTTTCATAATTTTCTAATTTTCTGAGATACTGAATTTGGGGTTTCATCAGCTTTGAGCCAAAATCATCACAATTAAAAAAAATAAACACTTAAAATATATCAGTGTGAGATGGATCTATACAATATACCAGTTTCACTTTTTGTATTGAATTACTAAAATAAATAAACTTTTTAATGATATTCTAATTTATTGAGATGCAGCTGTATATATTTTATTTTTCTTAGTCGTTTTGCTGTTCCATCCCTTCTAAAGATAGCAGAGGACTAGTGCAAACTGTTTGTTGTACTTGAATTGTAATAAAATGTATTTTTAAATTTCAATTCTCTCTCTCTTTCTCTTTCTCTCTCTCTCTCTCTCTCTCTCTCTCTCTCTCTCTCTCTCTCTCTCTCTCTTATATATATTCCCGTTATGTAACACACTTGTCTGAGATGGGATTAAACCCAGCATGTTTCTATAAATGCAGCTGAGAATGAAATAAACTTTACCTGATCCATCATCAGAGCTGTGCTGATCCCACCTGTCTTCTAGACAGCTTTGTTCTACATCAGAGGGGGTGAAGATCCTGAGATTTTTTGTTTTATTGAGTCTACAGCTCTGAGCACTGAGCATCTTCTTTGTGTAAACAATTCCAAACTTCTGCTCACTACAACAGAAACAAATCAGAGCTTCTGCTGCTAGCAGTGTGGCCCTCTGCCCTTGCAGCCATGTACCAGTGAAAGGAATCACTCGAACCCCCCCAGCACACACACACACACACACACACACACACACACACACACACACACACACACACACACACACACACACACACACACACTCACAATCACAGAGGGCTCATTTTAAGGCTGAGAGTCAGGCTTTTAATTAAAGTTGTTTCTGAGTGCTTTTTGAGTCATTCCTCTCATCTCGTAAGAAGTTCTCTGGCAGGCAAACAATTCACATCTGCTTAGAGAGATAGAATAAGAGAGAAAGACAGAAGAAATCCAGAGAGAGAGAGAGAGAGAGAGAGAGAGAGAGAGAGAGAGAGAGAGAGAGAGAGAGAGACTGCATTTTGTTTGGGAGGAATGTCTCTTGCCTGCCTATTAATGTCTGTTTCCGGGGCCTCTTTCCTTTCTCCCTCTGATTCACCCCTCATAATTTCCTTTTAGACTCCAAAAACCCTCAGTCTAGTGCCCCAGACCTCTCACATGCCCCTTCCATCAACCTCTCTGTCTCTCTTTCTCTTTGTATTTTTATCTGTAATATATTTTGCCCTTGTAACCCTTGTCCTAGTGCACTAGACTTCTGACAATTCCCCATGTCTCTCACCACCAGTGGTGTCACAGCAGGGAGCAAATAAAAAGTCAATTTGAGACTAATCCATCTAATTGACCGGCCAGTGTGCACTTTGATCTGAGATGAGGCCGATCAAGGGAGCAAAATCCTCTTAACTGCTAAAAAGAGAAAGTGTGGTTTCACTTCTTTTTTTTTCCATTAATTTAGTTTGCTTCATTCCTTGCTTGTGTGTGTGTGTGTGTGTGTGTGTGTGTGTGTGTGTGTGTGTGTGTGTGTGTGTGTGTGTGTGTGTGTGTATACCCACTCCATTGGTGAAGTCATATCCTCACATGGGTTTTCTTATCACTGCTATGCAGATGACACTCAACTCATCTTTTCTTTCCCTCCATCAGATACCACAGCTTCCGCTCGGATCTCAGCATGCTTGTCAGACATTTCTTTATGGATGAGTGCTCACCAACTAAAACTCAACCCCAGCAAAACAGAACTGCTGGTCATCCCAGGTGATTCATCCCCAGGTCAAGATCTCCAAATAACAATTCATGACTCTCTGCTCTCCACTTCAGCCACTGCTCGTAACCTCGGGGTAACTATGGACAATGAACTGTCTTTTTTCCCACATGTCGCTAATGTTGCTCGTTCTTGTCGATTTCTTCTCTATAACATCCGAAGGATTCGACAATTTCTGTCCATACAGGCTGCCCAGGTGCTTGTTCAGTCTCTTGTCATTTTAAGACTGGACTACTGCAACTCTCTGCTGGCAGGTCTTCCCCTGAACGCTATTCGTCCCCTGCAAATGATCAAAAATCTGCCCAAGTTCTCCCACACCACTCAACTGCTGCGCTCCCTTCACTGGCTTCCAGTAGCTGCACGTATCAGATTCAAAACACTGATGATGCCTACAAGGCCAAAAATGGACCAGCACCATCTTACCTCAGTGACCTCATCACATCTTGCACTGCACCACGCTGTCTGAGATCCTCCAGCACTGCTCGACTGGTACCACCTTCTCTCAGAATGAGAGGTAAGTACACTTCAAGGCTCTTCCCTGTTCTGGCACCAAAGTGGTGGAATGAACTTCCCCTAGATGTCGTACAGCAGAGTCCCTGATTATCTTTAAGCGACGACTGAAGACCTACCTCTTCCTGAAATACCTAAATTAGCACTTTCCAAGTTTGTAGAATTCGAGTTATATTTATATTAAGTTTGTAATCTTGCGTACCAGTGTAGATTTATTCATTACTAGAGATTTAAAGCAGTTTTGTACGTCGCTCTGGATAAGGGCGTCTGCTAAATGCCACAAATGTAAATGTAAAATGTAAATGTGTCTGTGTGTGTGTGTGTGTGTGTGTGTGTGTGTGTGTGTGTGTGTGTGTGAGAGTGTGGGTGTGTATTACTGCAAGAGGTCAAATAAGCAATTGATTAATGCATTGAAGCAGTTCCAAACACACCTTCACATCCATATATCCCTTGTGCTGATCTTTCCTGGCTTCAAGACGGCTGTGGCCTGCAACGCCATAATAAAAATCCTGAGACAAAAATGACTTGACTACAGCAGAGCACCATAATAACACACATAAAATAATCACACGCATTATAATTATACACAATATAATCAAACACACTTTAGTAACACAGTCTCTATACTGTATGTGACCTGTGTCAGGAAATATCTTCTTCCTGTCAAGTGCGGCTAGCATGAGTTTACATTTCCTGACAAAAAACGTAGCTTTTCTATCATTAAACAACCCAGAAACTTTATAATTGTTCATAACCACTCAGTTTGCCTTTATGTAGAACCCAAAAGACCACACAGACTAAACAATAGCCAACAAAATAAAAGCATGTAAATAAACTATAGTGTAAGTAATTTATGGAGAAATCTTGTGAAAGTTACCTCGATTCTCTATCGAGAGCATGAACTGTGGAGGATGAAATGGAGACTGATGCCAGTGGTGATGATTACTTCCTTACATCAAGTTGTGCCCTATGTTGGTTACTGGCCTTTATGTTCTACATCCCAGGACAATATCATAACTGAAATGTGTAGGGTACCTCGTACATTCAAGATATACAAGAAGTGTGAAATCTTATATCTTTGTTTCTTGTACATGTGTAAAATTCTCTGTTTACTTTAAACTATTTTTTATTTCGATTAGTGCACCTTTAAATATAAGAAAATAACAGAAGTAAACGTTAACTGTTGTACTTACTGTATATCTTGAATGACAGGTGTCTTGTCCAGTGCTCCATTTGCAAACTATACCTTTTTCATACCTTTTCAGGTTCGTCTGAATTGTTGCACAAAAACACATTAACAAATCTGAAAACGCAACGACAATTCAGACAAAAATGGAACACTTGATGGATGAATGGAACACTTAAAGATCATTGGACAAGACACCTGTCATTCAAGATATACAGAAGGTACAGCATATTTTTAGGGGAAAGAGGGAAAAAAATAGATAAATAAAAAAAAATCACAATAATAAAAAAAAAAATAATAAATTAATAAAATTGTATTTAAAAAAGTTTAAAAAATAAACAGGGCTATGGTTTATTCTGTAAATCATATTTTTCTATAAATAATTATTCTTTTTAATCACTTTAAGGGCTTTTGTGAAAGAAAGAAATTCATTATAAAATGCAAAAAACGTTTGGTTTCACTTTCAAGTATTTTCAAATTGTGTATATAAAATGTTCCTATCAGAAATATATTATAAACAAGAAAGTCGTGTTTGTTATAGTTCATCACAATTTCAAAGATAATGTCCTTCACAGTGAAATTTCCTAGATAAAGAGCATTTGGGCAAAGCCAGTTATGGATATCAGACCAAAAAGCATCTGAAGTGCAACAGTCTGCGGCAGGAGAAAGTTGGAACGTATGTGTAAAAGTGTACAAACGAATCTTTATGTCATGTTATACTGCAGCATCTTCAAAATCACTGCATATGAATGTCCTTCCTCAAAGTAGCTTTGAATAAATTCTATTTTCTGCTTGCTTGCCAATGTTTACTTCTGTTATTTTCTTATATTTAAAGGTGCAATGATCAAAATAAAACATTGTTTAAAGTAAACAGAGAACTTTACACATGTACAAGAAACAAAGTTATAAGATTTCATACTTCCTGTATATCTTAAATAACATGTGTCTCGTCCAATGATCGGTAAGTGTTCCATTTACAATCTATACCTAACTTTTCTGGTTTGTCTGAATTGTCGTTGTGTTTTCGGATTTGTTGTTTTGCTTTGGGATTTGTTATTTTCTTTTTGGATTTGTTAATGTGTTTCGCACTTCTCGGCCACCGTACCATTTACATCAACACACTGATAGTGATTAGTCAGATAAGACCTGAGCCAGGATCCTTTATTCCAACAACGTTCTCCAGTCCAGCAAGGAGGAGATTATGATCAATGGTGTGAAAAGCTGCACTGAGGTCGAGCAAAACAAGTAAAGAGACAAAACCCTGATCAGAGGCCAATAACAGTCATTTAGCACCTTAACTAGCGCCGTCTCTGTGCTATGATGAGGCCGAAATCCTGACTGATACATTTCATAGTATCAGTCAGGTCTTCACACTGTCTGAGGTGAAGTTTGGTGTTCCGCAGGATCTGTCTTAGGCCCACTGCTTTTCTATTTCTATGTGCCTCTGAGTGAAATTATATATAAACATGGTATTTGCTTCCATTGCTATGCTGATGACACATAGCTGTATGTTTGCTACAGTGTGCTACTCTGACTCAGGACTATAGTTTGCTTATGATCACCATCACTGTACCCTGCTACATTATATATCTGCTATAAATGGACATTCAGTGCAACCAAGATGAGAATTAGGTTCCCTCCTGAGTCTGGTTCCTCGCAAGGTTTCCTCCTTATGCCATCTCAGGGAGTTTTTTCTTGCTTGTCGTCATGGACAAAGTTATGCTTATAATGAACATCTTATTCATTTTTATCACCACATTATCTGTGTAAAGCTGCTTTGAGACAATGTTTATTATTAAAAGCCCTATACAAATAAAAAAGGTAAAGGACATTAGACAGTGGATGCTTGATAACCTCCTTCTGCTCAACTCGGATAAGACGAGTACTTTTACTAGGACCACGTGCAGGTCCTAGTAAAATGGTAAAATGCATAGTGTTTCTGTC
>JBCEWE010000620.1:132500-182500 GCA_039877035.1 Silurus lanzhouensis
CCACAGATCCAGCATCAGCTTCTCCATGCCAGAGCCTAGTGTGTGATGATGGTGTGTTAGTGTGTGATGGTGTTGTGTTAGTGTGAGTTGGTGGTGTGTTAGTGTGTAGTGGTGGTGTGTTAGTGTGTGATGATGGTATGTTACTGTGTGTTGGTGTTGTGTTAGTGTGTGATGATGGTATGTTAGTGTGTAGTGGTGGTGTGTTAGTGTGTAAAGGTGGTGTGTTAGTGTGTGATGATGGTATGTTACTGTGTGTTGGTGTTGTGTTAGTGTGTGATGATGGTATGTTAGTGTGTAGTGGTGGTGTGTTAGTGTGTAGTGGTGGTGTGTTAGTGTGTAAAGGTGGTGTGTTAGTGTGTGATGATGGTATGTTACTGTGTGTTGGTGTTGTGTTAGTGTGTGATGATGGTATGTTAGTGTGTAGTGGTGGTGTGTTAGTGTGTAAAGGTGGTGTGTTACTGTGTGCCGGTGGTGTGTTAGTGTGTGATGGTGGTGTGTTAGTGTGTGATAGTGGTGTGTTACTGTGTGAAAGCGGTGTGTTAGTGTGTGATGGTGGTGTGTTAGTGTGAGTTGGTGGTGTGTTAGTGTGTAGTGGTGGTGTGTTAATGTGTAAAGGTGGTGTGTTACTGTGTGTTGGTGGTGTGTTACTTTGTGGTGGTGGAGTGTTACTGTGTGTTGGTGTTGTGTTAGTGTGTGATGATGGTATGTTAGTGTGTAGTGGTGGTGTGTTAGTGTGTAAAGGTGGTGTGTTACTGTGTGTTGGTGGTGTGTTAGTGTGTGATGATGGTGTGTTAGTGTGTGATGGTGGTGTGTTAGTGTGTGATAGTGGTGTGTTACTGTGTGAAAGCGGTGTGTTAGTGTGTGATGGTGGTGTGTTAGTGTGAGTTGGTGGTGTGTTAGTGGTAGTGGTGGTGTTAGTGTGTAAAGTGGTGTGTTACTGTGTGGTGGTGTGTTACTTTGTGGTGGTGGAGTGTTACTGTGTGTTGGTGTTGTGTTAGTGTGTGATGATGGTATGTTAGTGTGTAGTGGTGGTGTGTTAGTGTGTAAAGGTGGTGTGTTACTGTGTGTTGGTGGTGTGTTAGTGTGTGATGATGGTGTGTTAGTGTGTGATGGTGGTGTGTTAGTGTGTGATAGTGGTGTGTTACTGTGTGAAAGTGGTGTGTTAGTGTGTGTTGGTGGTGTGTTAGTGTGTGATGATGATGTGTTAGTGTGTGATAGTGGTGTGTTACTGTGTGAAAGTGGAGTGTTACTGTGTGTTGGTGTTGTGTTAGTGTGTGATGATGGTATGTTAGTGTGTAGTGGTGGTGTGTTAGTGTGTAAAGGTGGTGTGTTACTGTGTGTTGGTGGTGTGTTAGTGTGTGATGATGGTGTGTTAGTGTGTAGTGGTGGTGTGTTAGTGTGTAAAGGTGGTGTGTTACTGTGTGTTGGTGGTGTGTTAGTGTGTGATGATGGTGTGTTAGTGTGTGATGGTGGTGTGTTAGTGTGTAGTGGTGGTGTGTTAGTGTGTAAAGGTGGTGTGTTACTGTGTGTTGGTGGTGTGTTAGTGTGTGATGATGGTGTGTTAGTGTGTAGTGGTGGTGTGTTAGTGTGTAAAGGTGGTGTGTTACTGTGTGTTGGTGGTGTGTTAGTGTGTGATGATGGTGTGTTAGTGTGTGATGGTGGTGTGTTAGTGTGTGATGGTGGTGTGTTAGTGTGTGATGGTGGTGTGTTAGTGTGTGAAGGTGGTGTGTTACTGTGTGTTGGTGGTGTGTTAGTGTGTGATGATGTTGTTAGTGTGTGTAGTGGTGTGTGGTGTGTGGTGGTGTGGTTGGTGTGTGATGGTGGTGTGTTAGTGTGTGATGGTGGTGTGTTAGTGTGTGATAGTGGTGTGTTACTGTGTGAAAGCGGTGTGTTGGTGTGTGATGGTGGTGTGTTAGTGTGTGATGGTGGTGTGTTAGTGTGTGATAGTGGTGTGTTACTGTGTGAAAGCGGTGTGTTGGTGTGTGATGGTGGTGTGTTAGTGTGTGATGGTGGTGTGTTAGTGTGTGATAGTGGTGTGTTACTGTGTGAAAGTGGTGTGTTAGTGTGTGATGGTGGTGTGTTAGTGTGTGATAGTGGTGTGTTACTGTGTGAAAGCGGTGTGTTGGTGTGTGATGGTGGTGTGTTAGTGTGTGATAGTGGTGTGTTACTGTGTGAAAGCGGTGTGTTGGTGTGTGATGGTGGTGTGTTAGTGGTGTGTTAGAGTGTAAAGCTGGTGTGTTGGTGTGTGTTGTGTGTCACATACACGTGAATGGAGTTAAAAGGAGAGACACAGTAATGGAGTGAAAAAATGATGAATGCAATGGAGAAAGAGAGGGACATGAAAAGAGATGTCCTTTGTTTTAATCACACGATCACACACACACACACACACACACACACACACACACACCCACATTGAACATCATAGTCACATAAACACGCACAAGAACATAACAGGTGCAGCCCTTTCACTCTTTCTCTCTCTCTCTCTCTCTCTCTTTCTCGCTCTCTCTCTCTCAGCTACCATTGTTTCCCATTTCTTTGTGTGTGTGTGTGCGTGTGTGTGTGTGTGTGCCTCTGTGTGTGTGCGTGTGTGTGTGTGTTTGTGCTTGTGCCTCTTTGTGTGTTTCTGTGTGTGTGCCTCTCTGTGTGTGCCTCTGTGTGTGTGTGTGTGTGTGTGTGTGTGTTTGTGTATGTGCCTCTGTGTATGTTTCTGTGCGTGTGGCTCTTTGTGTGTGTGTGTTTGTGTGTGTTAGTGTGTGTGTGTGTGTGGGGGGGGGGGTGATACTGTGTGTCATTTAAATATCAAAGCCAAAGGAAAAGAGGACTGACACTTAAAAAGTTTTTTTTCTAGACTTCTTTTCTGAAAACGTGACGATCCTCATGTCCACTGGCTGCAGAACAACGTTGCCTCTGTCAATGAAATATTTTTTTCATTGATGAAAAGCCACATCAGCATTTCAGTGCCTTCCCCCTTTAGAATCTGATGCATTTCTTAATGAAAAAAAAGTTACTCCATCAGTAAAGAAAGAAAGAAAGAAAGAAAGAAAGAAAGAAAGAAAAGAAAGAAAGAAAGAAAGAAAGAAAGGAAGGAAGGAAGGAAGGATGGGGATGAGAGCCAGGAAGAAAATTGAATAAAGAAGACACACATTTACACTGAGATGTACTATCTAGTTTAGTGTGTGTGTGTGTGTGTGTGTGTGTGTGTGTGTGTGTGTGTGTGTGTGTGTGTGTGTGTGTGTGTGTGTAAGTGAAGCCACCAGATTATCTATTGTCTGGTTCCTCTCAAGGTTTCTTCCTTATGCATCTCGAGGAGTTTTTCCTTGCCACAGTTGCTCATCAGGGACAAACATACTTACAAAGAACATATTTACATTTAATCACCACATTATCTGTGTAAAGCTGCTTTGAGACAATGTTCATTGTTAAAAGCGCAATACAAATAAAAATGAATTGAATTGAATTGAATTATGTACAGTACTGTGCAACGGTTTTATGCACTTGTAAAATTATGCTTTCAGTAAAAAAATACAATATCAACACTATCAATTAAAAAGAAATAAAAATAAATGGACAGAAGAAAAATGCAAATTAAATCAATATTTGTTGTGACACCATTTACCTACAAAACAGCATAAATTCTTCTTGGTACTTTTGAACAGACATTGGCTTTATGTTTGGTGTCAGTGTCCTGCTGCAGAATAAATTTGTGGCCAATCAGGATCACTGAATTTCCTCCGGTTCATTGCTGATGGCACTTGTGATATTTAATGGAACAATTTCAGGTTCTGATATTAATAGCATTTGTGTTTACATCTGAAAGGTTTTTTTGTGCACCATAAAAACAGTTTAGTTAAATCTGTCCTTCAGAATGAGAAGAACCTCATCAGATCACATTTTACACACAGAACACTGCAGAGTTTCACACTGCTATGAACCAACTGAGCCCAATGGATTTATTCTTCTATTTATGACCCACATGTCAAGCACTTTATCTTATACACACACATACACACACACACACACACACACACACACACACACACACACACACACACATACACACACACACACACACACACACACACACAACCCAGCAGTGTCCATGGTTTATGAAGAACAATATCGTGATGAAACATGCTGCTTGAGATCCGTCTCCTGTTATTTGGGTAAAACACCCGCTCATGCTTGCTGACTCTTTTGTTGTGGACGTCTGCAGGAAGCAGATTGGTGATAAATGTGGTCATTAAGATGTTTTACTCTGAAATGGGTCTGTGATGTTGATCCACTTGATGCCTTCAGTGATAGAGCGCTTTTTCTCTGTCACACACTACACAAATATGTCTTGTGTAACAAGTTAGGACAACATGCATGTGCATTTTCTCTGAGATTGAGAGAGTGTATGTGTATTTATGTGTGTGTGTGTGTGTGTGTGTGTGTGTGTGTGTGTGTGTGTGTGTGTGTGTGTGTGTGTGTGTGTGTGTGTGTGTTTGAACTCATTAGAACATTATATACTGTATATATCTCTTTATTTAGCAGTTTAACTATGGGGAACACACAGAGGGTTGATGTGCAAATCTCACATGAATATTACGCTCATTTCCCATTTAACCAGTGCTGTGTCTCTGTACTGTAACGACACCTAAATCCTGACTAAAAGTAGCTCTAACAGCCCTGTACAATGTAAGATGGAAATGTTGTATTAAACTGACTAATAAATAAAAAAAAACTTTTACAAAATATATGAATTAATTTTCTGTTCATATCTAAATTCACTAGATGTGTGTGTGTGTGTGTGTGTGTGTGTGTGTGTGTGTGTGTGTGTGTGTGTGTGTGTGTGTGTGTTAACTATTGTGTGCTTGGGATTTCAGCAGAAGCAGATGTTCATGTCTAGTGAAGTGTGTGAGAAAAATGCTGTAAATCACTTTCGGTGGAGAGCTGAAGCATAGGGAGATGTGTGTGTGTGTGTGTGTGTGTGTGTGTGTGTGAGTGTGTGTGTGTGTGTGTGTGTATGTGTGTGTGTTCTCTGCCCGCACACTCTTCGCTCAGATGGAACTGTTGACACAGTGCCAATGAACTAAGACAGTCGTCCAGGCAGAACGTTCTGGATGCGATTTGTTCTCTGCTCTGACTTGCTGCAAGATTATTGAAGCTTAAGAGCTTGTTTACGAACTTGTACTCTGCCGAGCATAGACAATGTAGATTATGCAGAGGATGGAGATGGTGTAGATGATGGTTGATCACACATATGCATTTCTTCTCTTTGAATTCGTCTTTCTTTTAAACAACATGAAGTGTGATTAAAGCACTCTAAGGAACCATAGAGAACACTTCAACGACAAAAGATAAATCTCCTCTCAAAAAAAGAGTGATGCAGACACACAGTGTTTCTTCTGATTCGATGAAGCATGTTAACAAATGTGTGCTGGCTGTTGTTGCTTGTGAACGAAGAAAATTTCAGATCCTCTTTTGGGGTAAATAAACTGTGTATGAGCTGATACAGGTTATTAAAAACAATGTGTGTTACCATATACTCTGAAGAGATTGGAACACCAAGTCTAGACACTTTCTATACTTTTGTGTTTGAGATCAAAACAAGAACATTAAAGCATTGAATTAGAATTTAAGTTTCTATGTCTGGATGTTTGTGTGTGTGTTAAAGAAGTTTGATCATGGCATCTTCGGTGGTTTTATCTTCCAAGAGAGAAACTAAACTAAAGTAAACGACACTGCATTTGTCTCAGTGCTTTCATTAAATGCATCAAGTCTGAAAGCCTTCGGAGCTTCTTTCTTGTTTTTTTTTCACTAGTTAATATATCTTCTGAAAAATATTATAATATTTAGCTGTTCCCAAAGCTGCTGTCAGAAAGTTGGAATTTTAATTCAAGTGTTTAAAATGTTTTTGTGTTAATGCAGCATTAACATTCACCTTTACATGAACAAAGAAGCCCAAACTATAAAAAACTTCACTGGGTTTTTACACCAGGGTGACAGAGACAGAGCTGGTCATAAATGACTACATATTTTACATATAAATTGGAAACTTGTAAATCGGAAACTCTGCCTTTTGGTTCTGATGTGTCATCTAGTGAATTTTACTTTTAAACCTTCTGCAGCTTGTGAATTTTGCCGCTTACATTTACTGCTACTATACCACAAGTGTAAGTTCCTACATTTATGCAAATTCCTGTACTTTACATCCTGCTGCTTATCACATCATGGCTTTTATTCATTTTGCAATAAAAGTACAACATGGACAATATGGTCTTTAGTCACGTTATTAGACACGTATAATAAAAAATTAAAAAAGATATATAATAAAATGTTTGAATTTTACAGTAGTCCATCTGCAGTTTAAAAACATTAAGCAGTTGTTTAATGTCACACACATCATCTCTAGCAGAAGCATCTCATCACATGACTAAAGGCAGTTTCACAGAACAGAAACCTGATTTACCTGAAGCTGAAACCAAACAACTTCGAACCTTCTTTCGGCTTCTCCCATTAGGGGGCGCCTCAGCGGATGATCCGTATTCATGATCTGCATGTTTGATTTGTCATGTTTTTACGCTGGATGTACTACCTAACGCAACCCTCCCCATTTATCCGGGCTTGGGACCGGCACTAAGAGTGCACTGGCTTGTGCAACCCTACAAATTGTGAATGTTGTCAGATGTGTGCAATGGGGGTCATCAGTACACCCGCATGCTCACAGCTCTGTGATTGTCTCCATTCAGCTTCTCCTCTTAACTTTCCGTGGTGCCTGATCATCATGTTCTTCTGTTTTGAATTTTCTATGATGTTCAAAATACACTCAAAGCAAAGCTGTGAAGTCACACAGAGAAATGATGATAGAAGAAGTGAGAAACAATAAAAGGAGCAGTAAAAACCAGTAAGAAGCTTTCAGGAAAAGTGAGGAGAAGTGAGAGGCGCAGTAAAGAGCAGCAAGGAGAAGTTAGAGGAGCAGTGAGGAGAAGTGAGTGAGTGTGTGTGTGGGTGGGTGTGATCTGATGATGTTTATGTCTCTGTGAAACTCTAACTCAAAATAACATTACATCATTAAAGTGTATTATTTTTATGTCATAACAAAGTGTGTTGTGGAACAGTGTAGACACACACATACATAAACACACACACACACACACACACACACACACACACACACACACACACACACACACACACACACACGTTTTCCACACTAACAGATGTTTAATCAGTCAAACAAACCTCCATAACCTTTTTTTTACAGAGAAACAATCCTCTGGTGTTTTCGGTTCAGGTTTGTGTGACATGTTGTGTGTCGAGTCACAGTGTGTTGTGTCATATCCAGTCCAGTGTTTTGGTGTTATGATGATGTGAAACTCTGATGCAGAAAGAACCTTGTTAAGCTGAGCAGTGAAGTTAAACAGTGTTTATTGTACACAAAGTTGACTTCAATAAACTTGACAATGAGCAGAGAAGCGCATAAAAAATCTCAATCTCAAAAATCACTTTATTTTATCACCTCATATATCACTCCTCATATCTCTCTCAAATATTTACTGCTATCTCTCCTCATATCTCTCTTAAATCTCTCTCAAATATTTACTGCTATCTCTCCTCATTACTCTTCTCATATCTCTCCTCAAATCTCTCTCAAATATTTACTGCTATCTCTCCTCATATCTCTCCTCATATTTCTCCTCATATCTCTCTCAAATCTTTACTCATATCTCTCCTCATATCTCTCTCAAATCTCTCTCAAATATTTACTGCTATCTCTCCTCATATCTCTCCTCATATCTCCCTCAAATCTCTCTCAAATCTTTACTCATATCTCTCTCAAATCTTTACTCCTATCTCTCCTCATATCTCTCTCAAATCTTTACTGCTATCTCTCCTCATATCTCTCTCAAATCTTTACTTATATCTCTCTTACAGTGGGGCAAAAAAGTATTTAGTCAGCCACCAATTGTGCAGGTTCTCCCACTTAAAAAGATAAGAGAGGCCTGTAATTCTCATCATAGGTACACTTCAACTATGAGAGACAAAATGAGAAAAAAAATCTAGAAAATCACACTGTCTGATTTTTAAAGAATTTATTTGCAAATTATGGTGAAAATAAGTATTTGGTCAAAAACAAAAGTTCATCTCAATACTTTGTTATATACCCGTTTGTTGGCAATGATGGAGATCAAACGTTTTCTGTGAGTCTCCACAAGGTTTTTACACACTGTTGCTGGTAGTTTGGTCCATTCCTCCATGCAGATCTCCTCTAGAGCAGTGATGTTTTGGGGCTGTCGCTGGGCAACATGGATTTTCAACTTCCTCCAAAGATTTTCTATTGGGTTGAGATCTTTAGACTGGCTAGGCCACTCCAGGACCTTAAAATGCTTCTTACGAAGCCACTCCTTGGTTGCCTGGGCGGTGTGTTTGGGATCATTGTCATGCTGAAAGACCCAGCCACGTTTCATCTTCAATGCCCTTGCTGATGGAAGGAGGTTTTCACTCAAAATCTCATGATACATGGCCCCATTTATACTTTCCTTTACACGGATCAGTCGTCCTGGTCCCTTTGCAGAAAAACAGCCCCAAAGCATGATGTTTCCACCCCCATGCTTCACAGTAGGTATGGTGTTCTTTAGATGCAACTCAGCATTCTTTCTCCTTCAAACACGACAAGTTGACTTTTTACCAAAAGGTTCTATTTTGGTTTCATCTGACCATATGACATTCTCCTAATCCTCTTCTGGATCATCCAAATGCGCTCTAGCAAACTTCAGATGGGCCTGGACATGTACTGGCTTAAGCAGGGGGACACGTCTGGCACTGCAGGATTTGAGTCCCTGGCGGCGTAGTGTGTTACTGATGGTAGCCTTTGTTACTTTGGTTCCAGCTCTCTGCAGGTCATTCACCAGGTCCCCCCGTGTAGTTCTGGGATTTTTGCTCACCGTTCTTGTGATCATTTTGACCCCACGGGGTGAGATCTTGCGTGGAGCCCCAGATCGAGGGAGATTATCAGTGGTCTTGTAGGTCTTCCATTTTCTACTAATTGCTCCCACAGTTGATTTCTTCACACCAAACTGCTTACCTCTTGCAGATTCAGTCTTCCAGCCTGGTGCAGGTCTACAGTTTTGTTTCTGGTGTCCTTTGACAGCTCTTTGGTCTTGGCCATAGTGGAGTTTGGAGTCTGACTGTTTGAGGTTGTGGACTGGTGTCTTTTATACTGATAACAAGTTCAAACAGGTGCCATTAATACAGGCAACAAGTGGAGGACAGAGGAGCCTCTTAAAGAAGAAGTTACAGGTCAGTGAGAGCCAGAAATCTTGCTTTTTTATAGGTGATCAAATACTTATTTTCCACAATAATTTGCAAGTACATTCTTTTAAAATCAGACAATGTGATTTTCAGGATTTTTTTTTCTGTTTTTGTCTCTCAGAGTTGAAGTGTACCGATGATGAAAATTACAGGCCTCTCTCATCTTTTTAAGTGGGAGAACTTGCACAATTGGTGGCTGACTAAATACTTTTTGCCCCACTGTATATCACCCATATCACTACTCATATCTCTCTTAAATCTTTACTCATATCTCTCCTCATATCACCCCTTATATCTCTTAAATCCTTACTCATATCTCTCTCATACCTCTGATATCTCTACTCATATCTCTCTCCTGTCTCTACTCATATCTCTTATACCATTACTTATATCTCTCTCATACCTTTACTCAAATCTCTTCCCATATCTCTCCCATATCACTCCTTATAGCTTTCTAATATCTACTCATATCTCTACTGATTTCTCTCTCATATTTTTCCTAAAACCTTTACTCATATCACTTCTCATATCTCTCATATCTTTCTCATATCTCTCTCATATTACTCATATCTCTCTTATACCTTTACTAATATCTCCTCCTGTGTCTCTTAAGTTATAACTTTAGAAATTATCCCATGTGAAAATTAAATCATTTAAACAATATAGTATCTCACACACACACACACACACACACACACACACACACACACACACACACACACACACACACACACACACACACACACATATTGACCTGTGTAATGCTGAAGACAATCTGATGATATAAACATTAAAACTCAATTTAATATTTTCACATTTTTGTTTTTTAGTAAATCTCTTTGGTTTTTTCAGTCAAAACCTGTGTGTGTTATTATAACTATCATCGCAAAGAAACACACACACACACACACACACACACACACAGTAACGACAATCAGCTTTCACGCCTCATTAATGGACAATCACTGCATGCTGGGGGCGGGGTTTCACGGTGGTCATATAGTGGGTTCACCAAATTTCAGCCAATCAAATAGCAGAGACTTTTACCTCGCCATGAACAGCCTTCCCTAGCGCGAGCGCGCGCGCACACACATCTACAGTTTTGCTGATCAGTTTCTCACCCTCGATTACTGTAAATTATTGTGGTTTTTTTTGTCGATATTCTAATACATCTCTTAAACAAACACACACACACACAAACACACACACACACACAAACACACACACACACACACACACACACACACACAGACACACACACACACACACACACACATTAGTTTCAGTGGTCTGTAAGTAATTAGAGAGTTTTCCTTTAAGAGGTTTCCTGTCTTTGGTCTCAGAGCTGTTAAATACCTGCAGGGAAAACTGCAGTGTGAGTGTAATGTGAAAATTTAAGTAGATTTGTGAATATTTATTTATAATAATTGTATTCAATACAATAATAAAATGTGTTTCATTACAGAAAATAAAAATTAATACACACAAATAAACAGAAAGTTTCACAGCCATGGGTGAAATTCACTGAACCCTCCGAACAAATTCACTTAGTGTTCAACCACAAAGAACTGATCTCTACATACTACATACAAAATACATACATACTATTACATACTACATACTTACTATTAGAACCAAATCAATAAGTGCTGTTTAACTCTAATCAGCTGGACCAGTTCGGCTGTAATTCTTTTGTTGCTACACACATTATGATAAACTACATACTATAAATTATAATATTATGCAGCTAAAATAAATATTTTTGCTATAGGCAACAGCATAACTTAAGTGATATACAGTTATTTACCTATTTCATTAAATGCATTATCTTATATAATCCTTATAACGAGATGAATGATAGAGCTGCATACACACCTTTACCTTTTGCACGTTTCCCCACTACTTTATTCTCTTACATATATCTTTTACATAAATTATATTACATACTACATACATACTGCATACATTCTATTACATTCTATTACATTCTATTACATTCTATCAAGTCACGCTGAACCGGTCAGGGTTTGTGAATTTCACTTTCACTCTGATTCATTTTTTTAGAACTTTTCATGAAGAACTTTTAGAAATCCAGATTAGTAAAATAATGTGATGATGATGATGATGATGATGTGTTTGTGCAGATTTAAAGAGCGCAGCCGCTTTCAAGTTCATGTCACTCGAGAGAATTTATGGTGGGCCTATAGCTCCCTCCAGTGGTGATTGGGGAAAACACTCTACTGGTACGCCATGAAATGTAATAATTACAAAGCGCTGTGGATGTCATTAAATTAGATGAGATTAGTTTAGATTAGATTAAACTTTATTGTCATTGTACATGTACGAAGCCAATAAAATGCAGTTAGCATCTAGCCAGAAGTTAGAGGGAAGTGCTGTACAACACTATGTAATAAGTACAAACACTTCGTTACTGTTCTTAAGTAGATTTTTCTGATATCAGCATTTTACTTTACTATCTATTTTTCGGACTTTTTTATTTTCACTCATTACATTTTTATATCTGTATCTGTACTTTTATTTCTTACATTTTTAGAAAACAGACTCGTTACTTTAGTTTTAATCCATTAATTTGGTGAAATGTAAATGTTTTCCTCATTGTGCACCGTTTTCAGACAATTAACCAGTTTCCTGTCATTGCGTGTTTTTTTTCTCCCACTGGTGCATCATCTCCTGTCTCTCTCACACCACAGACTCAGCTCACAATCAGCAGGCAGAAGACAGTAAGAAGTCTGGGGTTAATGTGGATGAGACAGAGGGAGTCAGTGATGAGAACATGACTGAGAACAGAGACATTCCTGATCATCATCATCATATTTTCTCTGCTTGTGTTCCATATGGTGGATCTTTGGATACATTATTCAGAAAACAACCTTTGTAATTCGTTAGGGTTAGAAAAATGAATTAAAAATGAATTTGCGTTTGAATTTTGACAGCCCTAATATATATATATTATTATTATTATTATTATTATTATTATTATTATTATTATTATATTATTATTATTATTAGAGCTGTCAAAATTCAAACGTCAATACATTTTAATGACACAAAATTGTATTAATGCACAAATAATGCATTTTTTATTTGACCTTTTTTAATAAAGAAATCTATAAATACATAAATAAATGAATAAAGAAAGAAATATAAAAGAAGCACAATTAGAACCATCAGCAACAACATCCTTTGAGATATTAAATAAATAAATAAACTCTACCCAAAAATATTTTTATGATAAAAATTATGTTCACAATTTCCCCTCTGAGGGTCAACAAATCCGTCCGCGAGTTTTGTGCCATTTATCCTCATAACAGCAAAAACGAACTGAAATTACATTTTTTCTGTCTGTTCAGATAAAAGCAATACATTTGTTTTTCATTATAAATGAATTACACTCAGAATAACAAAACGCTGTTTTTGTAAAATAAAGAAAACAGACAGGGGGCGCTATTTGCCGTCTCTGATATCTCTATTCACAGACACACAAATAAAACAACCTGAATCTCAGTGATTATTTGCCTCACAGAATATGAATATATGTTCAGAAAACTCGAAATGTCTTTTACATAAACCAATTCACATCAAATATGTAAATGATGTAACTCTGTGTTGTGTATGTAGCTTTATGTTGTGTGATGTAACTCTGTGTTGTGTATGTAGCTTTATGTTGTGTGATGTAACTCCGTGTTGTGTATGTAGCTTTATGTTGTGTGATGTAACTCCGTGTTGTGTATGTAGCTTTATGTTGTGTGATGTAACTCCGTGTTGTGTTTGTAGCTTTATGTTGTGTGATGTAACTCTGTGTTGTGTATGTAGCTTTATGTTGTGTGATGTAACTCCGTGTTGTGTATGTAGCTTTATGTTGTGTGATGTAACTCCGTGTTGTGTATGTAGCTTTATGTTGTGTGATGTAACTCCGTGTTGTGTATGTAGCTTTATGTTGTGTGATGTAACTCCGTGTTGTGTATGTAGCTTTATGTTGTGTGATGTAACTCCGTGTTGTGTATGTAGCTTTATGTTGTGTGTGATGTAACTCCGTGTTGTGTATGTAGCTTTATGTTGTGTGATGTAACTCCGTGTTGTGTATGTAGCTTTATGTTGTGTGATGTAACTCCGTGTTGTGTATGTAGCTTTATGTTGTGTGATGTAACTCCGTGTTGTGTATGTAGCTTTATGTTGTGTGATGTAACTCCGTGTTGTGTATGTAGCTTTATGTTGTGTGATGTAACTCCGTGTTGTGTATGTAGCTTTATGTTGTGTGATGTAACTCCGTGTTGTGTATGTAGCTTTATGTTGTGTGATGTAACTCCGTGTTGTGTATGTAGCTTTATGTTGTGTGATGTAACTCCGTGTTGTGTATGTAGCTTTATGTTGTGTGATGTAACTCCGTGTTGTGTATGTAGCTTTATGTTGTGTGATGTAACTCCGTGTTGTGTTTGTAGCTTTATGTTGTGTGATGTAACTCCGTGTTGTGTATGTAGCTTTATGTTTTGTGATGTAACTCCGTGTTGTGTAATGTAACTCTGTGTTGTGTTTGTAGCTTTATGTTGTGTAATGTAACTCCGTGTTGTGTATGTAGTTTTATGTTGTGTGATGTAACTCCGTGTTGTGTATGTAGCTTTATGTTGTGTGATGTAACTCCGTGTTGTGTATGTAGCTTTATGTTGTGTGATGTAACTCCGTGTTGTGTTTGTAGCTTTATGTTGTGTGATGTAACTCCGTGTTGTGTATGTAGCTTTATGTTGTGTGATGTAACTCCGTGTTGTGTTTGTAGCTTTATGTTGTGTGATGTAACTCCGTGTTGTGTATGTAGCTTTATGTTGTGTGATGTAACTCCGTGTTGTGTATGTAGCTTTATGTTGTGTGATGTAACTCCGTGTTGTGTATGTAGCTTTATGTTGTGTGATGTAACTCCGTGTTGTGTATGTAGCTTTATGTTGTGTGATGTAACTCCGTGTTGTGTATGTAGCACCAGGGTTCAGGAGGAACTTTGTCTCATGTCACTGTGTACTGCGGTAAATATGGTAGAAATGACAATAAAAGTTTCTTGCCTTGACTTGAATGTGTGTTTGTGCCTCATACAAAGTGTTTCTGAGATAAACTCTGAATCATCTGTAACTCTGATGAAGTTAAAGATCTTAATGTAAATGAAATTTTTAGAGTGAAAAGGAACATCAATCGCATAGATCGAGTTCTGCAGCAACAAAGACACAGAAACCAAAAACGAAATCTATGTGCTTAAAGGCAATTACATGAGAGGAGGAGTTTGAATATTGTGTGTGTGTGTGTGTGTGTGTGTGATGACTTTAAGTGACTATGAGCTGTGAAACAAGGCACTCAGTTGAAACAATAGTGTGTGTATGAGTGTGTTTCTGTGCATGACAGAACAATGACAATGAAGATAACACTGTCCATGTTGCTGATGATTTTTAAGTTTGTGTCTTTAAAACACACCGGACTATTCGCTCCTGGGAACATCATCATCGGAGGCCTTTTTCCGATCCACACTGCAGTTGAGCAACAAGAGAACATTTCTGATCACCAGACCAAGTGCACCATGTAAGTATCACACACACACCACACACACACACACACACACACACACACACACACACACACACACAGTGAATGTTATAATGATTTCAGATTTATTTTTTATTTCATATATTTTTCTAGGGTTATTGTTGGTTTATTAAAAATATCTAATATAATGTGCTTTATGATTAAGGACATTGCTCAGTACTCACTACTCTCAGCTCCAGAATTATTGGCACTTCTAGTAAAGATTGAAAAAAATCATGAGAAATAGAAGGTCAGTGGGTCAGAAGAAACAAAAATATTTAATAGCAACTCAAGGTTGTTGTGGATACTCCCACAAAAAAAGATGAATTTCGACACTCTTATGCCTGAAGGAAGAACCGTGCTGATGTGATCAAGCTAAAAAGCTTGCTAGGTTGAATGAGGGTTCACCTCCCCACCCCCCATGGCACTTTCTGAGAAGAAGAGATTTTCACACCATCACCCCTGGATTAAACCTAACAAATGATGATCCTCATATACATACATTTATATCCTTTCCAAGGCCACAGAAACATTGTTTATTAACAATAGAATCAAGCTACTGATGTCATTAGAATAAATTTACTTAAGGTTTTTGATTCAGTATATTTTAATATGGCATTAATGCTAATTAACCACAAGACATGTTTTCATCTTTTCCATGGGTGCCAATAATTGTGGTGCTGACCATAGCAGAGTTTAGATCTTGGTAGTTTATCATCTTTGTGTTCTGCAGCCTGAGTCCAGCTGGTCTGGCTCATACCCTGGCCATGATCCATGCAGTGGAAGCTGCAAACATCTCACCTGAATTAACACACCTGGGCATCACTCTGGGATACCACATCCACGACACATGTTCAGATGTTACCACTGCACTCAGAGCCACCAAGGACTTTACTGCTGACTGCACATCTGGAACAAAAACTTCCCAATACACCCGTCCAGTGAAAGCAGTGATTGGAGCATATAATTCTGAGACGTCCATCGCTGTGGCAAGAATGCTCAACCTGCAGTCCATACCTCAGGTTCACTTCCCCCACTTACATTTATATTTACAGCATTTAGCAGATGCCTTTATCCAGAGTGACGTACAAAAGTGCTTTGAGTCTCTATCAATGAATAAATCAACAATGACTTTATTTATTGATAAAATTAATATATTTTTCTGATCTTAAGTTATTTTGTGTCCATTGTGCAGATTAGTTACGCTTCCACAGCAGATATTCTGAGTGACAAGGGTCGTTTCCCAGGGTTTCTGCGCACTGTTCCAAGTGATGTACACCAGACAAGTGCCATGGTTCAGCTCCTGAGTGGGAGGAAATGGACCTGGGTGGGTCTCCTGACCACTGATGGAGACTATGGACGTGCTGCTTCAGACAGTTTTGTTTCACAGGCAACTAAAGCTGGAATTTGTGTGGCTTTTACAGAAATACTTCCTGACTCTCTGAATGATAAACAAAAGCTGGAGGTCACAATCTCTCGCACTGTTCAGACCATCTACTTAAACCCAAAGGTGAGAGTCATCGTGTCTTTCACTAAACCAGAGCACATGAAGAAAGTGTTTAGTTTACTGGTGGAGCTCCCTACAGACCGGCGTCTCTGGATTGCAAGTGATAACTGGTCCACAGCTGGAGATGTGCTCAGTCCTCAGCATCTGGAACGTGTTGGATGGGTGCTGGGATTTTCATTCAAAAACAAAAACATCACAGACTTTGAGGAATATATAAAAAGTTTAGAACTGGACAGCGATGCTCAGAGGAACAACTCATTTCTTAAAGAGTTTCATTCCTCATTTGCAAACTTAGTGAATGCAGGTCCGGCTAAAATTTCCACCGCTTCAGATGTGCTGATAACAAGTGCTCAAGTAGGCGTGGTGTTCAGTGTTCAGATGGCGGTGAACGCAGTCGCTCAGGTGGTGGCGTCTATCTGCAAAAACACCGACTGCATGGCTTCAGCGGCTGTAAAATGGCATGAGGTAAATCAGAGTTTAAATTTCACCAATTGTTTTATTTGTGAACTTGTTACTGAACATCAGATAACTTACTGCTCACTACTGTAATACTCAAGTTCAACTAACTAGCCAGCTGGCTAACATCAGTGCAGTGTGCTAACATTATTATTATTGTCCTGAATACCATGGTAATGTTGCAGCTGCTGTCCACCTTAAAGAACAAAAGGTTCGAGTTGGATGGTGTTTCGTATGAGTTTAATAAGGATGGAGACATTAACCTCGGCTATGACGTTTCTCTGTGGAACGCTGAAGGAGTAAAAGTGGAGACGCTGAACATTGTATCTCACTATCAGCCATCAGACAGCAGCTTGAACACCACCACAGTAACACTGGTCATTATTCACAC
Source organism: Silurus lanzhouensis (assembly GCA_039877035.1). Taxonomy (NCBI): domain Eukaryota; kingdom Metazoa; phylum Chordata; class Actinopteri; order Siluriformes; family Siluridae; genus Silurus; species Silurus lanzhouensis. The sequence goes on from JBCEWE010000620.1 coordinate 149,735, forward strand.
TGAAACCTGTCTGTCTATCTCTCTGTCTGTGTGTGTCTGTCTGTCTCTGATTCTGTCTTACTTTAATTTGTTGCTGTGTTTTTAGAGTTTGGTGTCTAAATGCTCAAACAGCTGTGAACCGGGACAGTTTAAAAAAAGTGTTGAAGGTCAGCACACTTGCTGTTATGAGTGTATCAACTGTGCAGAGAACCAATACACCAACAACACAGGTCACACACACACACACACACACACACACACACACACACACACACACATCTTTTACCCTGTATTTGTTCCAATGAAATTTCCCTCTAATCTGTGTGTGTGTGTGTGTATTTCAGATATGGATCAGTGCTACAGTTGTGATGTGAGCAGCGAGTGGGCAGAGGCAGGCAGTTCGGTGTGCAGGATAAAGCTGGTGGATTATTTCTCCTGGACTGACCCCTTGGCAGTGGTGTTGGTTTCTTTCGCAGTTCTTGGTGTGCTTGTGGTTTTTGCTGTATCAGCTCTTTTCTTGCAACACAGAGGTTCTCCGGTGGTAAAGGCGGCTGGTGGTTCCTTGTGTCAGCTCATCCTCATGTCTCTGAGTGGAAGTTTTGCGAGTGCCATACTGTTTGTGGGAAAGCCGACAGCCATGCAGTGTAAAGTGCGTCAGGTTCTTTATGGCCTCAGTTTCACTGTCTGTGTTTCCTGCATCCTGGTAAAGTCTCTGAAGATCCTGCTGGCGTTCCACATGAACCTGATGGTAAAGCAGCTACTGCGTCGTCTCTATAAGCCGTATGCAATTGTAAGCATGTGTGTGGCGTTGCAGGTTGTGACCTGTTCATGCTGGTTAGTCCTCAAAAGCCCTACAACCTCATCATCTGTGTTTCTCAGGAGTGTCCTAGAGGAGTGTGATGAGGGCTCATATGTAGCTTTTGGAGTGATGCTAAGCTACATTGCTCTAATGGCATTAGTCTGTTTTGCCTTTGCTTTTCAAGGACGAAAACTTCCACACAAATACAATGAGGCAAAATTCATCACCTTTGGTATGCTGATCTACCTCATCGCATGGATCATTTTCATCCCCACATATGTCAACACAAAGGGGAAATACCTTCCGGCCGTGGAAATGATCGTCATCCTGATCTCCAGCTACACTGTCCTGAGCTGCCAATTTCTCCCAAAATGTTACATCATCATATTCAGGAAGACTCAGAACACCAGAGATGCCTTCGTTAGGAGCATTTATGAATATTCCAAAAGGACTGTGGGAAACTTTTGTCCATCACAAAGAGAGAAACAAACAGCACCTCATGCCTCGCCTAACCCGAGCTTTGTTCCTGAGAAGCTGACGTAGAATATACAAAATCAAGTTCAAACACCATAAAATAAAAGCTAAAGTAAGTGTATTTTATTCTAAAATTAACTTAATACATTTTACTGCTATTGAATTAAAAAAAACTATTATTTAAATCAGGCAAAGCAATGAGAATTTATATAGAATCATTTCAGCTCATTCATTCTGAACTTATATGTTTGCTCTAAAATGTCATGTCACGTCTTCAAATTATTAATAACAAACACTGGAAAAGTAAAATAGGAAAAGCAACAAATGAGAAAAATGCAAAGTAAAACTTTAACCCCAAATTACAAAATTCTCACAGTGAAACTCCAGATATTACAGCTACAGACTCAAACACTGATTATTATAAATCTGTAGTGTGTGAAACTGGATGTTCATGAAGAGCGAGAGGGAAAATCCTGTAACACAATGATCATCACTGATGAGGTCATCATGATGTTTTGGCTGGAGGCTAAATTCCATTTCATCTCTCAGATTTCAAGCCTCTGACATTGAACATTTCGGAATGTTTCAAAGAGCAGAAATGTTATTTTATGCCAAATATAAAAACGAGAACAAAGAAGAAAAAAATAAAAAAAATTGTGGAAAAAGTAAAACCAGAAATCTATTCATTTTATTCCTTGTACTTTGTTACAATTATTTATTTCTTATTGACAATTAAAATTTAAATATAATAAACAAACATTTTTTATATATCAAAGCACTTTTATCTACACATTTCTTTCTATGCATTTAGGATTTAAATGATTATCGTTCTCCACTTTACTCTGTAGAAGTGCAGGAGGAACCACAACAGGAGAAGAAAAGTTGCTTTCATGCGTTTTGAAATGTCATTAGGTCTAGCCTAAAGGGCGTCTCTGGGGGTTTTGGTGATGAATATTTTGTACTGCTGTTTTTCAGAATGTAACATGACATTTTAGGACAAATCACACTGATTACTCACTGTCTGGTCTCCAGCAGGTGTTCACCTGGAAATCTCAGAGAAAATCACTGATGTGTTTAGAACAATCCCGCATTCATCTCTGTACAGAGAGAAGAGTATAGAATTCTCAGAAAATTCAAACCTCATATTACAGCAACATGATGTTAGAATTGAAATTAAAACAATGAATAAAGTGATTCCTAAAAAAACCCTCAAAAATATATATACATTATCATAAAACTATTAGAGTACTAAACAAAGCTAATTTCTATAAACTAATAATTTCTATAAAACCTTCCTTGCTGTTACTCAGATTTTAAATATTTATTTGGTACAGTTTTTTTTCCCTGGATAGACAATTCTGCAGTAATAAACAGCACTTTTAAACAAAGCAAACCGGAACATTTTATTAGTTCTCATTTTGTACAACTTCAACATTCTGATGCCCTTTACACTGCACATCAGTACAGACACCAACTTTATTCAACATGAAAATCATCGTACAAACCATGAGAAATAGTTCAGCATTTTACTGCATGTGCTTCTGTAACACTCTCTTTAACTGGACTTGCCTCCATTTGGCCGAAAGAAGATCAAAGAAAATCAATATCATTAATAAGCTACAGATCATGCTGAAGAAACTCGTATAAGGGGAAAAGATTCCACAGCAAAAGAACAAAAAACTCAATTTCTCCATTAGCATGCTTTCTAAAAAGTCCAGCATTAGTATTCTATAGTGTGGAGAAACTTCATAGTTTATGAATTAATTATTCTGATCCATTTTTCTGGAAACCCACACCTTTAAATCGGGCTGTGTTCCAATGTCATTATTAAACGTACGTGTGTCCACTTTCCTCCGCAGCTATGAGACAGCCTGTCCCATCACATTGTCCCGACTGAACAGTATTCAAATGTTCATTAGCTGTGGAATGGAGTCTCTGTAACTGCACCAGCTCTTTACCAACCTGAGCGTTCAGCAGTGACTTGTGCACGCTTATGGGAAGCGTTGAAGTGGACAAGCGAGTCACAGATGAGAAAAACAATAAAAGCTTAAAGGAACATTATAAACTGCAATCACATCAGCCCTAATAAATACCACTGCAATATAGTGACATTCTGTCTCTTGATCTGGTCTCACCATAAACCTCACACACCTACAAACACACTTTCTGATGTAAAACTGATTACTGAAGGAAAATGAACTTTTGACCTCACTGAATGTGTGATATTTACCTTTTTAAAATCCAGCAATTCAGAAATAAATAAAGAGGACAGCCGTTTAGAGAGAAAATTAGTGTAAAACAAAACAGCAATAATCTGGGCGTGTCTGACATGGGTGTGTCCTGTACAGCTGATTGGCTGATGAGAGCAGTTTGTATTATAGAGAGAGAACTCAAGTGCATCCTGCTGATCAGTACAGGGTTAGAGAGGTAGCTTCACATTATAGAAGGGATGCAAAGTTTTGGGGTCACCAGTGCCAATGTGTTAGAAAATATAATAATAATAATAATAATAATAGATTGGCTTGAAAAAGTCTGAGCTCAGAACTCAAGAAATCAAGCGACATTTTCTCCTCTGTGTACAAGGATGGAAATAAAAGAAAGAGATGGAGAGATGGTGGGGTAGAGATACTTATAGCTGGAAACGGTCCATGGGCCCATGGTGCTGTTGAAAAATGTACTGGTCCTGGTTCTGGTCCACTTGAGGGGCGATGTTGGCATCCTCCTCCTCCACACCAAAGTAATGCTCAATTAAATCAAATGCTTTTTGATAAATCTCCTGATTCTCGTGGCTCTGCAGGAACTCGATCTTATCCAAACCTGCAGCACAAATAACTTTCAAATATATAGTAACCAAAACAGACTATATAGCAACGTGTGTGTGTGTGTGTGTGTGTGTGAGTGTGAGTGTGTGTGTGTGTGTGTGTGTGTGTGTGTATATACCATAGGCCTCCTCAATGAGTGCACAGTATGGATTGATGCCTGTGCCGTTTTGTTTGGATTCCTGCTCCCCCAGCCGCAGGATATTTTCCAGACCATTCAGAGAAACTTGAACAATTTTTGAATCCATCACAGTCAGCAGGTCACACATCGGCTTAATGCAATTTAGAGACACCAAGTACCTGTCTCACACACACGCACGCACACACACCAAAATCTATTATATTACTTGAAGTAAACATCAGTGTATTGATGTTAATCAGAGCTGTGATAAACCTGATTTGCTCTGGTGTTCCCCCACTGGTGGCATTAGTGATGGCCCATGCTGCTTCCTTCCTGGTGCGGAATTCTGCTTTTTGTAAGATCTCGATCAGCACAGGGAAAATGTTTGCATCGATCACCGTCTGCATAAAGAAACACAATGACCACATATCAGAACTAAGTACCTTGAAGAACTAAGCACAGATCTTCTGTGGATGTAGGCTCCTCAAATCCTTTTGTCTCTTCATGTGTTCCCAGTGGGACACTTCGTTGTTTTTGATTGTGGACTTTTTGAGAGATTTACCTGGATCTGCGCTCGGTTCCCTGCTGTGATGTTTGAAACGGTCCAACATGCTTCCTTTTTTATTGATTCTTTAGGACTGCTGAGCAGGTGAAGGAGACAGGGTAATGCTGAACAGTTCAGGATCACCTAACACACACACACACACACACACACACACACACACACATTACTAATGAATCTTTAAATGCACAATGAACAATAACCCTAATCATGTTCAGCACTCATGACTTGCAGAAGCCAAATTTGAGAATAAGAGAACGACGAAGTAAGAAACTCGGTTGTGCACCTGAGTCTGAATATCATCTCCAGTCACGATGTTCCCCACAGCCCGCAGTGCAGGAGACACCACTTTATAATCACCGTGCCTGAGGAACCCATAAAGAACCGTGTTGCTGGGGTTTAGAGTTACACTTAGATGTGTGTGTGTGTGTGTGTGTGTGTCTTACATGAGCAGCTCCACTAATCTGCGACAGACTCCAGAGTCAATTACAGCCTGGATTTTCTCATTTGGACCATCAGACAGATAGGACAGTGCCCAGCATGCATCTGCTAAAACATCTGGATCACTGCTGAACAGCAGTCTGGAAAGGACACTGAGACATGGAGACACCTGTGAAAACACCACACATTGCTTTAACTAGAAACACACACACAAACTTTTCTACACCTTTCTAAGCATTTAATATTATATGGAAACCATTGCTTATTTTTTTATTAAATACTTTAAAAAAGAAGTGTGAATTATTCTTTCATTTTTGTTTATTTTGATATTATGCATGTAATGTATATCAGTAGGTCAGAGGTCAGGCTCAAGAACCTGAGCACCTCTCCAAACCACACCCACATTTTCACCATGACCATTTCAACCAAACCCCATCTCAGCCAAGTCTTTACTCGCCCCAGGGGGTGTATGTGCCTTTAGTATAAATGTTGTGTTTTGGGACATTGTGTAAATTAGTACCATGTCTTTTTTTTCAGTACTTTGAGCCTCTATTAGCTCACACGAGTTACATCACCAGCACAGCATGTGAGCTTATTCTTCACATTTCACTCTCTCTTTTTAGATTAACTAAGATTCAGTGCTTAGTCACCCAATAGTTCTGCTGTCATCATCCACAGTACAAATGGTTTTTAGAACACTCATTAATAATGCTGTTTGCTAGAGGAAACATCAGTGTGTGTACCTTGCTGAACTCTGGTGGAGGGTTTTTACCTCTGCACAGGTTGGATAAAGCCCACACAGCATTCCGAGTGGTGGTAAGACGATTTGATTTTGAAAGTAACCTGCAGAAACACACACACACACACACACACACACACACACACACACACACACACACACACACACACACACACACACACACACACACACACACACACACACACACACACACACACACACACAGAAAGGCAAATAATTTGTGATGTAATCAGTTCTTTTTAACAGCGTTATATCCTGTATAATTTAGAGATGAAGATTAAGAAGGTGGTGATCTAAAGTGATGGTGTGTTGAAGTAATGGTGATGATGATGATGATGATGGCTGTGTCCCTAATCACACTCACTGCTGTAGTGAAGGAAGTATTCCACAGTTCAGGACAAAATCTCTACACTCTGCATTATCTCCAGCAATGTTTCCGAGCGCCCACACAGCCTGCGCACACACACACACACACACACACACACACACACACACACACACACACACACACACACACACACTTAACATACACTGTGGTGCATGATCTTTAAACTTTTAAGCACCTACCTAGTTACCAACTCAATAACTAGTTTCTCTTCTCTCTCTCCTCTCTTTAAACTCAACATGGCGCAGTGAGAGCAGCAGCTCCTTTGTTTTTCTTTTCCCACTTTTTAAACGCAGTTTTCTTTCTTTTTTACTTAGTTCTTACACACTCACAGTATGATTACAACACAAGTTTTACACTTTTTTTTATAGTCTTTCTGCTGCTCTTGGCACTTTTTGTGAGAAGTGGAACTCAGTGGAGTGGTGCTGTGTTTAAGTACACTCGCGATCAGCTGCTTGCGCTCCCCAAACCAGCGCTTCTTTCTGGATTTTCTGGAGATTAGGAGGAGACGCCGCGGGTGCAGAGCCGGTGAGAAGGTCAGAGTGGAGCGGAGGAGATTGAAACCACCGATCCCGTCTGTCATCATGGGGAACGCACGTTGTGTAATAAGATGGATAAACTGTGCGTGCTGAGTCGGACCCAGAATGAATACAGAGAGCATCTTCACGTGCTTTACGGAGACGTGGCTGCATACGGACTTCCCGGATCATAGCGCCTCCATAACCAGTTTTAAACTTATTCAGGTGGACAGAGACGCAATGCTCAGTGGTAAAAAGAAGGGTGGTGAAATTGTTGTGTATGTGAATGAGAGATGGTGTACCAGACACTTTACCAGGAAGGAACATCTTTACTCTCCGTATATTGAACATTTATCGGCGAGTATACGCCCATACTATTCACCGAGGGAATTCTCCTCTGCCATTTTAATTGGTGCTTACTGTTATAAACTTCTGCCACAACACCTGTATCCCTCAATCATCCCAACAAAAAGCCTTGAATCATCAGCCACCTGAAAGAACTTAAACAAAAAGGAGAGAACTTTTAGGTTTGGTGATAGGAATGAACTGAAGAGGATCCAGCGAGAACAGAGGGTGAGACTGAGGAAGTGCAAGGACTCGTATCAACAAAAGCTGGAGAGTAAACTCCATTAAAACATCATTAGAGATGTGTGGATGGAAATAAAGCAGATCACCAGCTTCAACATTAAAGACCTGAGCTGAACTTGCATTTTTACAGATTCAGCACAGGACCCCTGGTTGGGCCAGTCTTCACACCCTCAAATCAACACCTACATCACCATCATCAGCAACTCCTGAGAACCCTTGCTCACAAGACAGCAGGAGAAACAAACAAAACAAGGCTGCAGGCCCTGATGGTATAAGCCTCAGGAACCTAAAGTCTTGTGCTTCTCAGTTGTCTGGTATCCTGGAATACATCTTCAACCAGAGTCTGATGCAGGAAAGAATAGTGGTGCTATGGAAAACATTCTGTGAAGTACCGGTATCTAAGAAGGCTGTTCCTTCTGGCCTCAATGACTTCAGACCAATCGCAATGACGTCACATATCATGATGATGTTGGAGCACCTAGTTTTGGCACATCTAGGACCACTGGTTAAACCTTCTCTGGACCAACTACAATTTGCCTACCAGCCTCATGTGGGCGTGAATGATGCAGTGATCTAGCTGTTGCAGCGTGCTCACTCTTTCCTGGATGGATGTAGTGGTAATGTGAGGATCATGTTTATTTCATTTCTTCAGTGCCTTTAATAAAATACAACCATTTCTTCTGAGTGAGGAACTGCTCAGGATGGGTTTCAGCACGTCCATTGTGACCTGGATAACTGACTATCTGTTAGAAAAGCCCAGATTGTAAGGTTGGGGAATTCCCTGTATGATGTGGTGGTCAGTAACACAGGGGCACCTCAGGGGACTGTCCTTTCTCCATTACTGTTCACTCTGTACACCTCAGATTTCCAAAACATCTCAGAGTCCTGCCCCCTGCAAAAGTTCTCTGATGGCTCTGCAGTGGTGGGGTGTATTAGGGATGGTCAGGAGTCAGAGTAAACAAGACTTCTGGACAGCTTTGTGGAGCAGTGCACCAGGAATCATCTGCTACTGAACAGTGTTAAAACCAAGGAGATGATAGTGAACTTTAGGAGGGTAAAACTGTGATTGAACACGTTACCATCATGGGTTGTGGTTGTGGACACCTACAAATACTTTTGGATGTTCACTTTAACTGCAGATTGGACTGGAGGACCAACAATGACGCTGTGTATAAGACGAGGTTAAGGAGACTTTATTTCCTGAGGAAACTATGATCCTTTAATGAATTCAGCAGGATGCTGGAAATCGTTTATCAGTCTGTTGTAGCAGGTGCCCTTTATAATACTGTGGTCTGCTGGGGAGCAGCATCAGTGCCGGGGATGCAGGTAAGATAAAAAAAATCATCCGCAAGGCCAAATACATGATCAGACACAAACTAGACAGATTGGAGACAGTGAGGGAGAACAGGTCACTGAACAAACTCCCGTCAATCATGAAATCTCGATCACACCCACTACATGATCCCATACAGGGGCAGTGGAGTTCATTCTCCCACAGATTTAGATTCACTGTTACAAACAACGAGTCAGCAAATCATTCCTACTGTATGCCATTGCATTGTAAAAAGACTCACATGATTACACGTGATAACATACTGTATATATATATTTATTATTTACGGTCACTTTATACACACACACACACACACACACACACACACACACACACACACACACACACATTTGCACACTTCAATCTTTTATTTTTCTTTTTTTCTGAAATCTCAGTTCTGTTTTTTATGTAGAATTATCTTCCAATATTATATTTATTTATATATTTATAAATAAATGTATTCACTTATTTTTAAGTTGAATTAATTACATTTTATTCAAATATATTATTTTATTTGTATTTTACCCCATTCCATATAAACAGTCCACACTACTCGTGCCTAACTAGGGGGAAATAGGAGTGATTCATTAAACTAGAGTCACTAGTCCATTAGTTCAGAACTAGTGCCTGCTAAACTTGAGGGTTAGCACTAAACTGGCTGAACTTGCAATTTTAATGCTCACCTGCTCCTGTACATCTTCATACTCGGAGTTGAGTAGCTCGATGAATATAGGAACAGCTCCTGTTTCAATTACCACTTTAGTGTGCAGGAACGTTCCGGACGCTATGTTGGTCAGAGCCCAGGCTGCTTCAAACTATGCCAAGAGAAAGCACACAAATAAAAGCAATTGATTTATTTTCATCACATGTACTGTGCAGGTCTGTGTGCAGTGTTGATGTTTCTTACCTGCAGAGTGCAGTTATCACTCCTCCTCAGAAACTCTACAAACCTGCTCACTACACCAGGCGTGGCAATGACCTCATCAATGGGCGGATTCGGCTCTGTTCAAAGAGTTTATTTCAATTAATATACAAACTATGGACTTTAATTGGAAAAGGGAAAAGCAGAAGTTTGAGGGTTAAATATGATAAAGGGGTTAAAGTTTGTGGTAGTGCATTGGTTAAGGTGTTAAACTTCTGATTAGTAGGTTGGTATTTAAAATCCCACCACCACCAAGTTACCACTGCTGGGCCCTTGAAGAAGGCCCTTAACCCTTTGTCAAATGTTTTAAATCATGTTTGTCTAAATTTTTAATTGGTCTGAATCAAAGTCTAAAAATATAATGGTCTATTGGAGCTACAGTCTTAAACACGCTGTTTTTGAATATTTCGATCCTGTTTCTCTCTCCACCCTTTCAGACATTGTTTCTTTCTTAATGCCAACATCATCTCCTCGAGATGTAGTACCGACCAAAGTACTAAAATAGGATTTCAGTTGCATGGGCCCCTGCCTTGTAGCCTTTTTTAATGATTGTCTTAGGTCAGGGTATGTGCCAGATGTTTAAAAAAAATAAAAAAAAATAAATAAATCTTGACCCATCTGTATTAGCTCATTTCAGAACCGTTGCACACTTACCCTTCCTTTCTAAAAAAAATATATATAAATAAATAAATAAAGACCTACTTATTTACCAAAGCCTTTGCTGTGTAGTAGACAGTGTGCAGTCTCCTGCTTCTTAACCTTTATTTTAATTGTGTTTTAATGCTTCATTTATTTTAATTCTTAGGATTTACTTCTTTCTTTTATGATATTGTATATTTTATGTTAACTCTAATTGCATTAATATTTTGCACATTGAGCACCTAGGTTCTACCTACTAGTTTTTAGGTGCTCTATAAATAAAGATTGATTTGAATTGAACATGGCAGCATTTTCACAAAGCAAGCAATCGAAGAAAACATTTGCTCAGGGTTACCAGAAATGGCGGAACCAAAGAGATGCAAGATCGCAAGTGAGTGTAGAAAATTTCAGACTTCATGGAAACCAAGGGAAAGCCATCGTAAGAACCAATCTGAGGCTGAGAGAATGACCTACCAACCAGTCAGTAGAAAATAAAGTGAAAATCTATTAATGGAGACTGTGATGGAGGATTTTTTTCCTTCAAACATGTTCAATTATTAAATCTAATTTACCTGCATTTGATTGATTTTTTTCCAATATTAGTGCATTAAAAGTGAGGCAGTACCTCACGTGTAGCAAGAGGCCCAGTCCTTCATATATTTTTCTGTATGTCGCCCTCAGGAAAAAGATTTGGACACCCCTGTAATAATTGTTAAATGTGAATGCAAATTTAGTACCTTTTGAGAGTAATTTCCTGAATTTCTGTGTGGCAAGGAGCTGCTGGTCTGCATCTTCAGAAAAAATCATCTGAACCATGTCTGGTGTTATAACTGCATCCTGCAGGAAACAAACAACACCACCATTTCCACACCTGTGTCTCTGTGACGGGGTGTCACCCCCCCATACGCTCACAATACAGGGAGTATTATGAAGTTTGTGGAACAGGAGCTGAAAGCCACTCACTGAGGACATTGGCACGGTGGAGCTGATGTCTGGGTCCTGGATGGGACACTCAAGCATAGACTCATCACATGATGGTGCACACACATTCCTCCTCTTAAATAGCTGAATACAAGAAAAAACAATTCATCAACATCTGGGCTGTCATTAATCTTATATCCCATCTCCATTATATAACTCATATCTTATATTTAATCAGGCTGTCTGACAATAAATATGAGAAATTAGATAACATTTCATTTCAGTCAGTAATTTCTAAATCAGTGCATCACTAGTTGCCAGGGTGATGGTGAACAGCTGTAGTGTAAAAGTCTTCCTGTATGATAATGATGAACATTGTACAGTGAGTGAGGTGGGTACAAAAGGGAGGTGGTAGCTCAGTGTTTAAAGCTCTAGGTTACTGATCAGAAGGTTTGGGGTTCAAGCCCTGGAAATGTCAAGCTTGACACTCTCTGGGCCCTTGTGCACGGCCCTTAACCATCTGTGGCTCAAGAGGCACTGTATCATGGCCTGCACTCGACCCCAGCTTCCTAAAATTACTGGGATATGTGAAGAAAATAATTTCACTGGGCTGTAATGTACATGTGACAAGTAAAAGCTCTACTTCTACAAAAGAAAAGGGTAACATGTTACCACTTCCTGGAGGGGAACAAATAAATCAGCAGCACGATTCAGTGTTTACTCATATTATTAGTGCCTATTGTGTATGTGTTGATGTGAATGATCCACCTGCTCTTCTCTTTTCTGTTTGCGGAGCTGAATGCCCTCCTCCTCTCTGCGCCGTCGCATCTCCTGTGGGTTCAGAGCTTTGTTCTTGTAGCTCTTCATCCGATAATTCTCTTTTCCTGGACTCGCCATCGCACCTTCTAACATCAAACAGTAAACACCATCAGATCCGTACTTTCAAACTGAGACTTATATGTTTATCTGACAGTTATTTTTATATAGAACACACACTAAAAATTCTTTTTTTACATGCTGTGTTTAAATACGAGGCATTCATTTAATTATTTGCTGCTAATTTGTAGACTGGCAGTATGTTTTTAATTAAACTAAAAAAGCAAACTCAGTATTTCAGTTGAGAACAGCACATGAATTAAACTCGTGTTTTGTAATGAAAATCTCTATTAGTTATGTTGTGTTTACATTCTATTTAAACTAATCCAACTTTTTAACATACAACCGAAACTCCATTCATTTATTAACTCAGGAACTGTTCAATCCACCCCCTAAACCTAACCCTAAGCCTTAACCTAAGCCTAACCCTAAGCCTAACCCAACCCAACCCTAACCCTAACACCTGTGTGTGAGACAATGCACACAATGTTCATTGTTGAAAATGACTGTCCTGTGGTCTTAGAACTGTAGGAGTCAATTTTTGTCATTATGTTGGTGTGTGACATTTACAAAAATCTGGCTGAGCAGAGGTGTGTGTGTGTGTGTGTGTGTGTGTGTGTGTGTGTGTGTGTGTGTGTAAGAGGAAGGGATGGGTGATGTTCATGTGTGCCCATGTGTATGATGTGGCTCTTTGCGGTAACACAGTAAAAAATGTGGCTCTCGGTCTCTGACTGGTTGGCCACCCCTGCCATGAGTGAACCCCTGAGTGAACCCCTGAATGAACCTCTGAGTGAAGCTCATTCATATCCGCCCGAGCGCTCAACACCGACCGCTAACACTGCTAATGCTAATGAACTAGCCGTGTTAGCTTTAAAACTCCGCCCGAAACCAACACTTCCGATATTTTACTTTCTTCAGACTTAAAGCGGATTTAATTCCTGGACCATAAAAAGTAAATAAAAACTCAGCGATTCTCACCCATTTACTGTCAAAAACAAGCCGTATTTAATGTCCTCTCAGACTTCCTCCTGCACTCAGCACAGCAATATGGCGGCCAACAAACCCTGACGTTTCCGCTACCTCACTTCCTGTTCTACTTCCGACCTTACTTCCGGTTTTATACTCCACCTGTATTCAGGTCAGCCCAATACAATTATATTTTTTATACATTGATTTGTATATGCATGTCCATACTTATTTATTAATTCATTAATTTATGTATTTCTCTTCTACCGTTCTACACCGCTCTGCTGTTCTATACTAGTATGTTCTATTCTATACTGCTCTATGCTTCTCTGTGCTGCTCGGTGTACTTCTTAGCAGCTGCATCTCACTGTGCTATTATTCTTTTCTGTACTGTGTTGTGTAGCGCTCAGTCCTGGAGGAACATTGTGTAATTTCACTGTATATTGTACCAACTGTTTTGTATTGTTTTGTATTGTAACCCTAACCCTAGATTTGTTACTCATTTTTTGCCAACATTCTCCACTTAAAGTCATACATGCAGTTTATAAGAGGTTCGCATGAACATCATGTTGATAAGAATCGGTTGCTACTATTTAGATCACTCATCTGACCAATCGTGCTGAGGACTGAGCTTAGGACCGCCCACTTATTTACATATGGACAGATAAGTACAGAAATAAATGAAGAAATGCCCAGAGGTGGCAAAAGTGTGTGTGTGTGTGTGTGTGTGTGTGTGTGAGAGAGAGAGAGAGAGAGAGAGAGAGAGAGAGAGAGAGAGGCAGTTTAGTCTGCTAGCCTGTTAGTCTGCTAGCCGGATCTAAACGGAAGTAGATGATTGATAAAATTGCAGCTCCGCAAATTCGGAAATGACGTCATGATGAAAGCCAGCCGCGGCACGATCACTGAGTCAAAGCGGAACTTTTATTTTCATTTGTAAAGAAACGCAAAGAGACAAATAGTAACAACATTAATAATATCAGTCTCTGGATGAACGGACCAATCAAATGCGACTTCCTGTGTTTCAGTTCTCCAATCACATACACAGAATATGGAGAAAGGAGCCTGTCAGTTTCAGCGCGAGTAAGGACTAAAACTAAAACCGAAATTGTGTGTTTTCTCCCTCGGTCATGCCAGTGTGTGATATCTGCAGTGAGGAGCTAAGTTGTGACTCGGAGCTGAAGACTCACCTGCTCCTGACTCACCTGGAGAATGAGGTCACGTGTCCTCTCTGCTCGCTCTCAGGTGTCACTTACTCCGAGCTGAACTTCCACATTTCCACAGCACACAGTGAGATGGGCAGTGAAAACTCACCTGTTACAACAGAACTACAGCATCCAAAGTGTGATTTGGAGACAGGAGCATCTGTGTCCTGGTCCCCAGAATGTAATGGTGGAGCAAAAAAGCGGAATTTTAGACCTGCAGGAAAAACCAGCAACCTTGATGGAACACATGAAAAGATGCAAGAAGACAAGATGGAGCCTCTCCACAGACACCTAAACTCCCTGAGCAGAGGTGAGCTGCAGAGGAGACTTTAGTGTTTAAATAAAATCCCAGTGTATCTATAATGTGTGTGTGTGTGTGTGTGTGTGTGTGTGTGTGTGTGTGTGTGTGTGTGTGTGTGTTTTACAGGCAGGACGTTCTCTTGTCCACTGTGTAATCTGGTCTGCTCTGACTGCTTAATGCTGCAGGAACATGTGGAGCTCCATTTTCAGGCCCATGCTGTTTCTGATGGTGTGTAGATTCTGATCCTGAACAGCAGCAGCACCATCACACCTCATGTCCCAAATGCCACAACTGAGCTAATGTAATGAAGATGTCCACCAAAAGCCCCTCCTAAAACTTCTCCACAAAACACAGGAACTTTTACTCTGATGAAGTGCAGGATCAATTCATTTTCTTAGGAGCTTTGGTGTGTGTGTGTGTGTGTGTGTGTGTGTGTGTGTGTGTGGCAGGAGCTGTTTTAGTGTGTCCCATGTGTGAAGTGGTGTGTGATGACAGCTGGTCTTTGCAGGAACATGTGGAGCTTCACCTGCAATGTAGTCACGCAGGTACACACACACACACACACACACAGTTGATAGCCCCCTGTGCTACTACCTAAGGTGAATGTTCTTGGGCTGTTTGTGGTTTTAGATATTGATGGAGATCTACAATTTGCTCAGAAGCTGCAGGAGGAAGAGGAGCATCAGAGAAAGCAGGAAGAGGCTAAACGTGAGGCCGAGGAGTTCACACAGCTGCAGGTCAGCAGTTTGCACATCATTTACATCAGTATTTATACACAGTTGAACAAGAACCTGAAATCGAGTTTCATTAACCATAAAAACAGAGTGTAATGTGGAGGTCATTTTGATTTTTTTTATTAGTATTGCATTATAGTGTAAAGTATTCAGGCTTCGGTCTGTGTGTGTGTGTGTGTGTGTGTGTGTGTGTGTGTGTGTGTGTGTGTGTGTGTGTGTGTTTAGAGGCAGTTTGGGCTGGATAATGGTGGTGGATATCGTAAGCAGATGGAGAGGAGCCTGGAGCGAGCTGTGTCCCGAGGTCACATGAGTCCAGCTGAGTTTCACATGAAGCGAGTGGAGATGATGGAGACTCTGGGCTCAGGATTGGATGAAGGCCAGACTCGAACCACAGGTTCTTAAACCTCGAATAATCTCCAGCTGAAAAGTTTGGTCTAAACTAAATAAAACCTTCACCATGTTTGTGATGATGTACCATTGCACACACTGTACACAGTTTCGCGGTTCTGTGGTAATGAGCTTCATAAGTTTTTTTTTTTAACCATTTTTGTGTGTGTGTGTGTGTGTGTGTGTGTGTGTGTGTGTGTGTGTGTGTGTTTAAGGTTTGCTGTCAGCGATGTATAATTTTTACCAGCGTGGGATTCAGGACGGGGCCCGTGTCTGGCTGTGTTCTGAATCAGAACACTTTTCCTCTTCAGATGGAGACAGAGGCTGGGGCTGCGGCTACAGAAACTTCCAGATGCTTCTGTCTTCATTACAGAGATTGGAACAGTACACCATTCTACACAACTTGCCAGGTAACTAACACACACACAAGCTTACCTTTTTCAGTGTTAAGTATGTGCAATGTATATGAATATTTATTATTATTATTATCATGAACACCAGTGTGTTTTGCTTTAACTTGTAATAAAATAATGTATGTGTATCCTGGTTTTATGCTACATATAGTTAATAAAGCTCAGTGTGTTATATAAAGTGTGTGTATTAGTGAAAATACTTGTGTAAAACCCTGTAAAAAAAAAAATAACAAAATGCTACATGTGCATGGCGTGTGTGATTTACCTCCTGCAGTCATTCAAGAGGGAAATTACTTCCTCAGTGCAATTAAAATGCCCATGGGTTTAAAAATGGAGTGAAAACACCTCGTTCTTATACTTTTGCTGCAGTGTTCTGACCTGAGTAGAGTTTCCATTCAATCAGAATAAGGTGTTTTGTATAAAGTCCTTTTCACTTGACATTATAAACATTTCTGTGTGAAATTGATTATTTGGGTTTGGCCCTAATAATAATCATATCTACAACCAGCAGCTGTACTCTTCTAAACGTTTTCCTGTGCTTTAGACTCATTTCCCAGCATCCCGCGGGTGCAGGCTCTCATTGAAGCAGCATGGGCAGAAGGCATTGATCCACAGGGTGCATCTCAATTTAACGGGAGACTGAGAGGCACTCGTGCATGGATAGGGGCTACAGAGATCTATTCTGTACTCACCTCCCTCCAACTGAGGTGTGTGAGTGTTTGTAAACCTGATGTGTGTTGAATTTTCCATCATTATCAGGATTCATTGTTATTCCTTTGTGTACAATGGGGTTATATAATTGGGGTTCCCTGTTTCTAGCTTTTCCCTCAAACAGGTCATGCAGCAAACTGATGCTGAATGTCTCAGGAGTGTATTTATTTAATTCTTCCTAATATTTTGGTTTATAATTAAGACCCTAAAAACGTAGGTAAGCCAAAAGAAGAAGAATTAAGACCCTTAAAAGCTTAATATTATATCCTTTGTGGTTTGCGTTGATTTATTTATTTTTTTGCACAGAAGTGTTGTCGTCTTCTTCTTTCGGCTGCTCCCATTAGGGGCCTTCACAGTGGATCATCCGTCTCCATCCCCCCCTGTCCTCTACATCTGCCTCTTTCACACCAACTACCTGCATGTCTTCCCTCACCACATCCATAAACCTCCTCCTTGGTCTTCCTCTTTTCCTCCTCCCTGGTGTCTCCATCCTCAGCATTCTCCTACTGATATACCCCATGTCCCTCCTCTGCACATGTCCAAACCATCTCAATCTCACCTCCCTCACCTTGTCTCCAAAACGTCCTACATGCGCTGTCCCTCTAATAAACTCATTTCTAATCCTGTCCATCGTCGTCACTCCCAACGAACATCTCAGCATCTTCAGCTCTGCTACCTCCAGCTCCACCTCCTGTCTTTTACTCAATGCCACTGTCTCTAATCCATACAACATCTCAGGTCTCACCACAGTCCTATAAACTTTCCCTTTCACTCTCACAGATACTCTTCTATCACAAATCACTCCTGCTATCACTCTTCTCCACCCACTCCCCCCTGCCTGCACTCTTTTCTTCACTTCTCTAACACACTCTCCATTACTCTGCACTGTTGACCCCAGGTACCTGAACTCCTCCACCTTCTCCACCTCTTCTCCCTGCAACCGCACCCCTCCACTGCCCTCCCTCTCATTTACACACATGTACTCTGTCGTACTCCTACTGACTTTCATTCCCCTTCTCTCCAGCGTGTACCTCCATCTCTCCAGGCTCTTCTCCACCTGCTCCTTACTCTCAACACAAATCACAATATCATCCACAAAATTCATAGTCCACAGAGATTCCTGTCTGACCTCGTCCTCCACCCTGTCCATCACCACTGCAAACAGGAAAGGGCTCAGAGTCGATCCTTGATGCAGTCCAACCTCCACCTTAAACCAGCCTGTCGTTCTTACTGCACACTTCACTGCACACTTCACTGTCACACTGCCCTCATACATGTTTTGCACCACCCTCACATACTTTTCTGACACACCAGACTTCCTTATACAATACCACAACTCCTGCCTACTTTTCTCATCACTCTGTCGATCCCAATTCTGTTTCTCCAACCTCTTTCTCCTTCTGCTCTCCTGCACTTCCTCATTCCACCACCACGTCTCCTTATCTTTCTTTCCAATTTCCAGATGTTACACCAAGTATTTTCTATCTGTCTCCCTCATCACTCCTGCAGTAGTTCCACAATCATCCAGCACCTCTTCACCACCACCGAGCTCCTGTCTGACCTCTTCCCTGAACCTCACACTACAGTCTTCCTCCTTCAGTTTCCACCATCCTATTCTTCTTTCAGTCCTCACTCTCCTCCTCTTCTTCTTCACCTCCAAAACCATCCTACAGACCACCATCCGATGCTGTCTAGCTACACTGTCCCCCGCCAACACCTTACAGTCTCCAATCTTCTTCAGGTTGCATCTCCTACATAAAACATGGTCCACCTGTGTGCACCTTCCTCCACTCTTATACGTCACCCTGTGATCCTCCTTCTTCTCAAAACACTTGTTCACCTCTGCCATTTCCATCCTTTTAGCAAAATCTACCACCATCTGCCCTTCCACATTCCTCTTCTTTAGGCCATACCTACCATCACCTCCTCATCACCTCTGTTCCCTTCACCTACATGTCCATGAAAGTCTGCACCAATCACCAATCGTTCATTCCTAGCTTCACCTTCTACCACTTCATCTAACTCACTCCAGAATGTTTCCTTCTCCTCCATCTCACAACCCACTTGTGGAGCATAAACACTGATGACATTTATCATCACGCCTTCAACTTTCAGCTTCACGATCATCACCCTATCAGAAACTCTCTTCACCTCCACTACACTCTTACTGTACTCTTCCTTCAGAATCACCCCTACACCATTTCTCTTTCCATCCACACCATGATAGAACAGTTGAAACACCTCCAATGTTCCTGCTCTTACTCCCTTTCCACTTGGTCTCCTGAACACACAACATATCTACCTTTCTTCTCTCCATCATATCAGCTCCCTCTCTCTCTTTACCCGTCATAGTACCAACATTTGAAGTACCAACCCAAACCGCCACTCTCCTCTCCTTCTCCTCCTTCAGCCAACAGTAGCCCAATTTCCACTAAGAGTGCACTGACTTGTGTAACTATAATGGCTAAGTTTTTTTGCACAGAAGTGCACACTCTTACACTGTACACAGCATCTATTTGAAGATGAGGATTTACAGATGAGGTATAGGTAAGGTATGAGATTAGGTAAAATCTTAATCAGTATAAACAACATCTTTGCTCTCTCCCTCAGGGCACGTATCATAGACTTCCACCAGCCCACCGGTCCAGGTGACACCCACCCTCAACTGTTCCAGTGGGTGAAGAATTATTTCTCCTTGTCGACTACCACAGGTGGCAGAGTTCCACCCAGAGTAGTGAAGACGAACCTGCCACCGATCTACCTTCAACATCAAGGTGCCCTTCATCACTCTCTAACACACCTCTCTTGTGCTTTATCTGTTCCAGGCCTTGTTTCAATCCACAAAATGCAACACTCCTCTGTAAATAGTTTGTGTGTGTGTGTGTGTGTGTGTGTGTGTACACAGGTCACAGTCGATCCATAGTTGGTGTGGAGGAGAGGAGGAATGGCAGTATATGTATGTTATTGTTTGATCCAGGATGCTCTCCAGCTGACATGAGACAAATTCTAGGTCCAAACACAAGTTCCAACCACCTTAATCGGCTGCGAAAATTCCCTACCCACCTCAAACACCAACAATACCAAGTAGTGGTGGTGGAAGGAGTGCTGTCCAAAGAGGAGAAACAGGTAAACTCAGTCTGGCATGGCATGCTCTGTATGGCCAAGGGCAGTATACTGTGCTGTAATTTGTTGAAAGCAACAGGTGTGACTATACATGTAATTTATTAATAATTATTTTAATACTTTAATAAAACTGATGGGTGATTTTTAATAAAAATGTAATAGAATGTGTAATTTAATCTGAACAAAAAACAACTGTTTTATGTAGCACCAGGGTTCTGGAGAAATTTTTCATTTCACTGTGTACTGCATCAGCTGAATATGGTTGAAACGACAATAAAAGCTTATTGACTCTTGAAAAACATGGTTATATTAAATATTTATATAAATGTTTATTTGCTTTTTGATTCCAAAGTTGACATGGGATATGCCATTTTCAAATCTAAATTTATGATGCAGTTTTACCTTCCTGATGTGCAGAACAAAATCTCAGACCCTGAATACACACACTGTTTCTCAGTTATATATCCAATATAATATCAGACTCTTGTACGTGACTTTGCAAAACCTTACCCATGTTTACACACACACATATATTTTTCCTTGTGTTTCAGGAGCGTGTTGTTGGTTCAAGGACATTTCATGCTGAAAGAATTCCCTGATGTCTCTGTACAAATCAGTGTGTTTAAATGAACCATTGTGAACATTGTGTGTGTTTGTGTGAGTTAATTAGATAAGATAATAAACTTAAACTTTTTTAACTTTAGTATTTTTATTTTATTTTTTTACTTTTTCAAAAATATTACTAGAGGGCCACATATAAATCATGGAGCTCCTTAGTGCAGAAATAACAAACAATTCAAAGATGTTTTTGTTAATCTCCTGTTGTTTTATATATATGGAGAATATCTGTATATTGGGGTGTAATGGTTCACGTCTTCGTAGTGAAATATCTCGGTACAACCCCTTTTACTTGCGGAACATAGTTACAATCCCACACAGTAAAATGAATGAATGAAGGATGGAAGACATTTTTAAAGTCTGCTGAAATAACTAGAAAAGTTAATATGAAATATTAATAAATATTTAAATGTAAAACACACATACTCACATGCACATCTGTATTACCCAAATGGGGTCTAACAAATGTAAACATTTCCATTTATTTAATTTGTGCCAATGTAATTGATTACTCAATTTAATAAAAGGTTTATTGCATTAATTTGATTTACTCTATTTTTATCAAATATTTAATATTATTTAACCAAGCAATCATTTAATTTAAAATAGTTTAAAAAAATTAAATTGTTCAAATGTTGATCACAAATTAATAATAAACTGCATTAATAAAAATAATAATTTCTTCCCCCTAACTGTACTGAAATAGAATCAAACCCTGATTTAAAAACCGAGGTACGTCCCGAACCTTGAATTTTGAGTGCTGTTACACCCCTAATATACACACAATGAAAAACCTGCATTATGTAGTCAAAAGTATGTGTACTTCTGGCCACGTGTGCCCATTAAGAAACCACCTTTATTACCACCGTTTACTCCAATTTACAACTTTTACAAATTGACTGACTGTGGGAGGAAGATTTTTTTATCTTATGCTATCTCTGGAAATGCTTTCTACCAGATGTTGGAGTATGGTTGTGGGGATTTGGTCTAAACACAGCCCAAATTAGCTGTGGCATGATAAAACAAACCAATTTTTGCTTTTAATGTAAAACATTTTATTATTTGGTTAATCATCATCACTGCCCAAATGCAAGGGGTCAAAATCAGGATCTTCTTCATCCAGCTCCAAATCATCCATGTCCTGGAATAAAGATTCGTCTACTTCCACACTGTTTCCTGCTGAAAAAGACAAAAATTCTTTGTTGTGTAGAGGACTCGAGTGAAAAATAAATCCCATTGTAAATATATTGTTCTAAACCACTTCAGCCTCAGGTATGTGTTACATCACTAATGAACTGAGCATAAGGTGGACATGGTACAACCTTTTTCTACTGCAGACACTGTAGCTAATTCAGAACAAAAATTTGTTTTGAGATCAAAAGAGTTCAGATAAATATATATATATATATATATATATATATAATAAAATAAAATTGCTGTTTATTTTCGCCCAATGTGCCAACTGGGAAGACTTCATTTATTCAAAAGGATAGACAGCTTTTGAAGCTTAATGTTTGTGGGTAAAAAGTAACCTTATATATATATATATATATATATATATAAATTATGCTCACATACAATTTGGTGGTATGACAAAAAAAGCTTTAATGTTTTAAATGTGATGGGAAAAAAATAATAAAGTCTTAAATTCATCTTGTTATCTTAAACCCAAAAGTCTTCATTCCACAGCAAAAATCTATTGGCCACGTTGTTCCAATAACTTTAGAAGAAACAGAACAGTAGTTTTGTAGCTGTAGTATATAAACAAACTTTACAAGCTGAAAACTTCACATTTCTTACTGAACCATCCCCAATTTAAATTACAAAAGTGAACCATAAGACACTGAATAGCAAATGGCACTAAATTAAAATGTACTTTAATACAAATTTAAATGAATACTTAAAATTAGCACTATGCTAACCCTTTCCAAGACAATTTTTAGACTCATAATAGAAGTAATCTTTCACCTAGTGAACATTGATACCAGGATGTTTATTGACGGACGTGATCGCACTCCTGCAAGTCACTCTGCATAAAAGCCATTTGCAAAAATGTATATGTAAAACTTCTCACCATCCTCCAAGAACTGAATATCTGATGTGTCCAGGTTACGGTCCGTTTCAAACAACTGCTTTCCTGGTATAAATAATAAAAAATAAAATATATATAAACATATTGATCTTTAGGATCTTTCACAAATACTGGGTCAGACTGTCAAAAGAAAATCTATAATTTTTTATACTTTTCCTCCACCACTACTCATAAAAAACGAGAAGGTTTGTTTTATTCAAATATATTTTTTAATTTCCTTTAAACCCAGACAATGATCAGCTAATAATCTGATTTATAGCTGTAATATTTTGTTATATTATAGTGCAGGTTTATATCAACACACGTTCTGATATGGTTTCTATAGTAACGTTTTGTTCAAAGGGATGTGTACAGCGTTTCACTTCACGTAAAAGGGTTACAAATGTGGTGAAGTTCTCTATAAGATGAAATGTGATCAAGTTTCATGTATGGACGTCGTCTCCAGTGTCAGCAGACTGGAACAGTCAGAGGGAACACTAAGGTTTCTCACAACTTCATGACAGAAGAATTTTATTATCTTTATTAGAGGGAGAATAAAGAGACCTGGTGAGTCGAGTGTTTATAGCCACTATAATGTAAATGACGACAGAAAAAGGTAACACTATAATATTACTCCATAATTATAAGTGCAAGTAAAATTGTCAATGGCGATTAAAAAAATACCAAAATCGTTTGTTTAGGTATAAGAGCATTTAAACTCCGGTCAGGTGTGTTTGACTATAAATATCTGTCCTTATTATCGTCAAACACTTACCCGTGAGTTTGGTTTTTCCCGCCTGCTCATCCTCTTTCTGTTTTTTCCTCTTCAGCTCAGCCATCTCTCGCTCAAACTGTGCTTTCCATGCCAGGAAGTTCTCAATCGTAACTACAGTTCCCTGGAATGCTTTCTGCAGAACACATGTAGCAAAATAGACTCAAACTCACGACACCATTATTCATTATAAACACTGCTTTTACTTTCCTTTACAAAAACACTGCAAGTGGAACTGTGACTTTTAATGACGTATCATTTTTTTCTTTATGTGAAATGAAGCTACAGCTTTAGCTTAACATTATAGTCCAATATGTTTCATATGAAGTATGTGAGTTTTATACAGACAATAAAAATCCCTGCTACATCACACACGTTTGTTACCTTCTCAGCCTCTTCAGCTTCTCTTTCTTGTCTCTTTTGTTCTTCTTCTCTTCTGATCTTCATCTGATCTATGATTTCGTTTAGTTTTTCCTGCACAGCTGTCACTAATGTGAAGATCATCACCATGCCTAGGTTCTCCTCTGCCTGTACACACACACAAATACAAAACCGACTATGCCAAATATTCATTTTCTTTCGCTTACAATACTGTGTTTTATTTCTACATTTAATTCTTTGTACTACTCGACCATAATCAAACAATTTATAAATTATGACTGTAGAATTTATATTTATGAAAAAATAAGCATGAGCATGGGGAAAACCCCATAGAGACAACATCTAGGATGCTGTATCTGAACAGCAAATCCAATAAGGGAAGCAAAAAAAAGGAAAAACAACATGTCTGACAGCCAAGCAGTAAAAAGTCTAAACAGTATTGCATGACTGAAAATGTGCTGTTTTTGTATTCCCTCAGAGAGAGACCCTCCGAGACGTTGTACTTTTATCCTTTTTTTACTTTGATCTTTAAAGTTGACCTTTACAGTGATCCTGAGTGTGAACAGAAACTATATATCTATTTATCTAACTGTTTGTGACCAATATAAATCTGGAATCTTGCAGTATGATGTCACACTCCAGCAGCGTGATGTCACACTCTAGCAGCGTGATGACACACTCCAGCAGCATGATGTCACACTCCAGCAGCGTGATGTCACACTCTAGCAGCGTGATGACACACTCCAGCAGCGTGATGTCACACTCCAGCAGCGTGATGTCACACTCCAGCAGCGTGATGTCACACTCCAGCAGCGTGATGTCACACTCCAGCAGCGTGTCCCTCTCTATTAAAACTGATGTCATCCCAGACCTGCTGGTGTAACAGAGAGAGGATGTCTTCAGTGTCTCTGTCTTCCAGGTTTTCCTGGGATTGAATCTCCCACAGCGGCGCCTCGTCTGGGTAATTCTGCACGTAGGTGAACTTCAGCGTCACCTGCACCACTGGGAGACAGACAGTTTTCACTGGAATGTAGTTGTATAGAGTGTTTTACTGTAATCTGGACTTTTATATAACTTACTCTCATCACTCTCTCCAGCATCTGAGGAAACTGTGATGGTGAAACTTATCGGCTCTTCACACAAAACTGCAAATATTTAATTCATGAAAAATAAAGATGAGAAACGTATTTCAGTCTTTTCTTTACTTTAAATTAATACAGAGGACGAATCTGTGAGTTTAAACTCGATAACTCTATATGTTTTATACTTCTATAAAGTTCTGCAAGGTTCTGTAGGGTAATGTAAGGTTCTGTAATGTTCTGTAGGGTTCTGTATAGTTTTGTAGGGTTCTGTAGGGTAATGTACGGTTCTGTATAGTTCTGTACGGTAATGTAGAGTTCTGTAGGGTAATTTAAGGTTCTGTAGGGTATTGTAAGGTTCTGTAGGGTAATTTAAGGTTCTGTAAGGTTCTGTAATGTTCTGTAGGGTAATTTAAGGTTCTGTAGGGTAATTTAAGGTTCTGTAAGGTTCTGTAATGTTCTGTAGGGTAATGTAAGGTTCTGTAGGGTTCTGTAGGGTAATGTAAGGTTCTGTAGGGTAATTTAAGGTTCTGTAGGGTAATGTAAGGTTCTGTAATGTTCTGTAGGGTAATGTAAGGTTCTGTAGGGTAATGAAAGGTTCTGTAAGGTTCTGTAGGGTAATGTAAGGTTCTGTAGGGTAATGTAAGGTTCTGTAGGGTAATGAAAGGTTCTGTAAGGTTCTGTAGGGTAATGTAAGGTTCTGTAATGTTCTGTAGGGTAATTTAAGGTTCTGTAATGTTCTGTAGGGTAATGTAAGGTTCTGTAGGGTAATTTAAGGTTCTGTAGGGTAATGTAAGGTTCTGTAATGTTCTGTAGGGTAATGTAAGGTTCTGTAGGGTAATGTAAGGTTCTGTAGGGTAATTTAAGGTTCTGTAGGGTAATGTAAGGTTCTGTAATGTTCTGTAGGGTAATGTAAGGTTCTGTAGGGTAATGAAAGGTTCTGTAAGGTTCTGTAGGGTAATGTAAGGTTCTGTAGGGTAATGTAAGGTTCTGTAGGGTAATGAAAGGTTCTGTAAGGTTCTGTAGGGTAATGCAAGGTTCTGTAATGTTCTGTAGGGTAATTTAAGGTTCTGTAATGTTCTGTAGGGTAATTTAAGGGTCTGTAATGTTCTGTAGGGTAATGTAAGGTTCTGTAGGGTAATGAAAGGTTCTGTAAGGTTCTGTAGGGTAATGCAAGGTTCTGTAATGTTCTGTAGGGTAATTTAAGGTTCTGTAATGTTCTGTAGGGTAATGTAAGGTTCTGTAATGTTCTGTAGGGTAATGTAAGGTTCTTTAGGGTAATTTAAGGTTCTGTAATGTTCTGTAGGGTAATGTAAGGTTCTGTAATGTTCTGTAGGGTAATGTAAGGTTCTGTAGGGTAATTTAGGGTTCTGTAATGTTCTGTAGGGTAATGTAAGGTTCTGTAATGTTCTGTAGGGTAATGTAAGGTTCTGTAGGGTAATTGAAGGTTCTGTAATGTTCTGTAGGGTAATGTAAGGTTCTGTAGGTAATTTAAGGGCTGTAAGTTCTGTAGGTAATGTAAGGTTCAGTTTTGATGGTAACGCGTTACAAGTAACGTGCGTTACGTAATAATATGACTTTTCTGGAGAAACGAGTAAAGTAGCGCGTTACTTTATAAATGTACACATTAATATCTGAGTTACTTTCCAGTTAAATTATTTTGCATAAAAAAATAAATACTGAATTAAAATGAACGTAGTCACGTAGAATCACGTGCTCACACGTGCGAGCCGCGGGTACAGAAGCTGGTCAGAAGCGGAGATGACAGGCAGAGCATTACATCACTGTGATGGAAGTGTTCTTATTATTGTGAAATAGTGGAGGAAAAGGAGAAAGGAATAATGGTTAAGTGTGGATTATGTGTTGGTGAAAAGCTCCTGTCAACTACAAAAAATACCACTTCAAAAAAAACAACATCTGCATGCAAAGCACAGCACTACAGATGTGTGTGTGTGTGTGTGTGTGTGTGTGTGTGTGTGTGTATAATGTTGAATATATGGAAATGGAGACAGAAATATAGAAAACTTTTGCCGACTTTCCACCACTGCAGATCCACTGACTGCTCAGAATAAAAGTTCTCCGTGAAAGACACATTTGCGATGCCATCACAGCGGAGAGATAGAGAGGGAGAGAGAGAGAGAGAGAGAGAGAGAGAGAGAGAGAGAGAGAGAGAGAGAGAGAGAGCGAGAGAGAGAGAGAGGGAGAGAGAAAGAGAGAGAGAGAGAGAGGGAGAGAGAAAGAGCGAGAGAGAGAGAGAGAGAGAGAGAGAGAGGGAGAGAGAGAGAAAGAGAGAGGTTCTGTAA
This sequence comes from Silurus lanzhouensis, assembly GCA_039877035.1. Lineage (NCBI taxonomy): Eukaryota > Metazoa > Chordata > Actinopteri > Siluriformes > Siluridae > Silurus > Silurus lanzhouensis. The sequence continues at coordinate 176,933 of JBCEWE010000620.1, forward strand.
TGCTCTGTATGGTAATGTAAGGTTCTATAGGGTAATGTAAGGTTCTGTAATGCTCTGTAGGGTAATGTAAGGTTCTATAAGGTTCTGTAATGCTCTGTGGGGTAATGTAAGGTTCTGTAGGGTAATTTTAGGTTCTGTAAGGTTCTGTAGGGTAATTTAAGGTTCTGTAAGGTTCTGTAGGGTAATTTAAGGTTATGTAAGGTTCTGTAATGCTCTGTAGGGTAATGTAAGGTTCTATAAGGTTCTGTAATGCTCTGTGGGGTAATGTAAGGTTCTATAAGGTTCTGTAATGCTCTGTAGGGTAATGTAAGTTCTGTAGGGTAATGTAAGGTTCTGTAATGCTCTGTAGGGTAATGTAAGGTTCTGTAGGGTAATGTAAGGTTCTATAGTGTAATGTAAGGTTCTGTAATGCTCTGTGGGATAATGTAAGGTTCTGTAGGGTAATTTAAGGTTCTGTAAGGTTCTGTAGGGTAATGTAAGGTTCTGTAATGCTCTGTAGGGTAATGTACGGTTCTGTAGGGTAATTTAAGGTTCTGTAAGGTTCTGTAGGGTAATGTAAGGTTCTGTAATGCTCTGTAGGGTAATGTAAGGTTCTGTAGGGTAATTTAAGGTTCTGTAAGGTTCTGTAGGGTAATGTAAGGTTCTGTAATGCTCTGTAGGGTAATGTAAGGTTCTGTAGGGTAATTTTAGGTTCTGTAAGGTTCTGTAGGGTAATGTAAGGTTCTGTAATGCTCTGTAGGGTAATTTAAGGTTCTGTAAGGTTCTGTAATGCTCTGTAGGGTAATTTAAGGTTCTGTAAGGTTCTGTAATGCTCTGTGGGATAATGTAAGGTTCTGTAGGGTAGTTTAAGGTTCTGTAAGGTTCTGTAGGGTAATGTAAGGTTCTGTAATGCTCTGTAGTGTAATTTAAGGTTCTGTAAGGTTCTGTAATGCTCTGTGGGATAATGTAAGGTTCTGTAGGGTAAGGTAAGGTTCTACAAGGTTCTGTTTGAAAACAGTGCTATGTTGTGAGCTAAGCATGTGATAATTTGTACAATTAAATACAGCTCAGTGTAAACGGCTAAATGCTGTAAGTGTTTTATCTGATTTTAAATTTCATCTAATTTAATGAACGCATTTAATTTTCACCATGTTCATATTTCCGACTTGGAAAACAGCGTGTGATTATTAGCTTAGCATGCTAACATTACAATGCTAACTTTCCAACCTGTGAATGAATCGGGATAAATGGACTGAATCGCCTCCAGCTCATTCCGCTGTTCCTCTCCGTAATCGGTCATTTTATAATATTTTTAACACAATTATCCATTGACTAAAGTCGCAGTCTGGAACAGAAAACCGAAAAGCGTGTGAGAAGCTGATACAGTCGATGATCGGGTTGCCAGGTTGATACTTTTCATTATGGGTTGCCAGATTGAAGCGTTCCTGCAGCTGTTCGATGTTAATGCAGGAACGTTGCCAGCGTGGACCAAAATGTGTGCAAACACTACACATTCTCAAATAAATAGTGTTTGTACGGACTATTTAATATAGTGTGTACATGAAATTATATAGCTCACATTCTATACATATTAAAAATTATCTCTTAAATAAAATAAAACTTTTATTTTAACAAATGAAATTTTGTTAAGTGCATAGCATTCTGATGAAGACCTGTTTTATAATATGAGGATATCCAGAGCAAAAGATCTTGTAGATTTTACTTCTTACTATAAGGTGAACTAAAACAAAGATGTAGTCCATGAGGTTGTTGTGTCTCTTCAAAAATGTTTGTTAATAACTTTTTAAAAACTCGAATATCCAGAAATCGCTGTAATCAGAAATATATTCTAAAGATCAGGTTTTTTTTTTTTTTTCATTTGATGCACAGTCTCTGATGTAAAGTTTGTGGAAGGAGCGACTGGTTTCCTGGTATACAGCACCCACAGCCCATGAGGGAAATTAGTTAGAAAGATTCCTGAGATAAATAATCAAGTCAAATCAAAAAACTTTTTACTAATCACTGATAGAAGAAGTAAAGGTTCACTGCAGAAATAACCACCTTATAATGACGGCCTCTTGCTTCACAACTCACAGTTTTAGAATATGCTTTTATAAATATTTGTGTAAAACATGCTGTGTACTCTTGAATGAGTATTTTTAAGAGAAATTGATGTGATGTTACAAATGATGTACACACAACAAAGTTTTATCAATAGTAATGATGTGTTTTTTGTTTTATTTTTACTCTTGTGTCTGATTAAACTGTGTTTGCTCAGTGACTGTTGTTTTTTAATCCTGAAATACAGCGTAATACAAAAAGTTTGTTTTGAAAAGGCAATTTCGAGTTCAGGTCAGTTCAGGTCAAACAGTGCCATGTAACAGCATACCGTTTGGGTTTCAATTAAAATCCCAAACAGACTTCTAACAAGATGTTTTACTAATATATACGACACCAGAGTTGTTTTTGGGGTCATTGTCTTGTTGGAAAACAATGATTAGATAGGATGGCATGCCAGATAGGATGGCATGTCACGGCAAAATGCTGTGGTAGCTATGTTGGTTAAGTGTCACAGGGTCACCAGCAAAGACCATCCACACCATCACACTTCCTCCTCCATGCATCACATTGGGAACCACACATTCAGGAACCGTTTGTACTCAGTCTGGGATGATGATTGCAGGTAACCTTGTTTAACAGAGGAACAACAATGATTTCCAGCACCACCCCACTTTCGAAGCTTCCAGTCTGTAATTCTACTTTTTCCACCCAGTAACAACTGATGTTTTACTTAACTTGAATCAATTATCTATTTGTTAATTTGTAGCTGTTTTGAGAGTATGAAATGTATCTTCAATAGGGAAAATTGTTAATAGAGGTTAATGAACACACAACGCACACACACCGTAGCCACCCGCTAACCTGACACCAAGACGTTCTGAGAAAACTTTAGTGTCTGAGGTAAATAACTTTAAACTTTTATATGTTGTTAATTGTATATATTTTTACATTCACTGCATTCTATAAAGCTGACTATCAGGACCGGCGTATGTTTCAGAGTGTCACCTTGTGATCCGGTTATTTGTACCTCAAAATATTATTGTTAATGCGTTATAGGTAGGGGGTCATTATTATTGCACCACACTGCCATCAAGTGTTCGTTTATTTCTACATGTATATTGTGTGATCTATTGTCACATTACTTTCATTATACAGAGCTCCTCAGAGTTAAAACAGAACACACACACTAGTGTATATGTTCCTGTTTACTGTTATACAGGTTTAAAAAATGATATATTTAATATATGTACTATTGGGTATCAGCATTCTGTGAAAAGCCTGCCCTCTAGTGGTGACTTATGTAGAGCAGTTCTGAGTAAAGACAATGTGAGTTAACACGACTCAATCTTACTGCTGCGTATTATTCTTCTGTCAGCATACACAACAATATATATCAGAATAACAACTGAATTATTCAGATTATTTTTATTTAAAACTATATTGCATTTTAGAAGATATTTTTTATTTTAACGCTTGTTGAATGTTTAACTAAAGTGCCCAATCCAAGGTTAAGTTTAGGGTCAAGGTAGTGCTACTAGTGTTACTAACCCTAACCCTAACCCTAACCCTAACCGTAGCCCTAAACCTAACCCTAACCCTAACCCTCTAACCCTAACTCTAACCCTAACCCTAACCCTAACCCTAACCGTAGCCCTAAACCTAACCCTAGCTCTAACCCTAACCCTAGCCCTAACCCTAACCCTAACCCTAACCCTAACCCTATCTCTAACCCTAACCCTAACCCTAACCCTTTTCCAACTGATGGAACAATCTCAGTAATTCAAATATTTTTTTAACCGGGGCTCTGAATTTCTCTTTCTGTGCATCAATAGTCTGTTTATTATGATTATTGTGGCGAATCCCCCCCCCCCCGTTTTTATTTAATTGTTTTTTATTTTTTTGTTGTTGTTTACCCTGCTTTCGTTTGGGTCTTTTGTTTTTCAGATTATTATTTTTCGTGGTGTCCCGCTTTTTGCCACCAGTTGAATGTGGCTGTTGTTGAGGACGTTTTGGAGCACTTTCCACTGTCTCCAGGATGGGTCATAATCCCTCCATTTTGGGGCATGACTTTGGTGATGCTGGATGAAGTTTAGTGCTCCTATAGTAACTTCTTTTTTGGGGAATATTATATCCCAAGTAATTGGAATCATATTGATTCCACTCATCAGGATGGAGATGTCTTTTCTCCCACCACCAATTATTGGGTTGGGGGTATCGTCTCCCCCACCCTGGATAGAATGGACCGCGGTAAGACATGTTTTAAATGAGAGGCAAGTCTGTCTCTAGAGAGCCTTCATCAAGCATAGACTTGCCAAAAAAAATGTAAAAAGGAAGTGAGAAAAACGAAAAGATGGAAAACAGTGGATACAGAAGAGGAAAAAATAATTTCCAGATAATAATGATATTAATGAGAAATTAAAGGAAAGGATTGTGGAAAATATGGTAAAGATATAAAGACTTTTTTTTAGGAAGAATTTAAGATGGGATAAATAAGGGGAGAAAGACAGAAGCCTTTTACACACCTTTAACCAACTCTGAACTAAATCTTCTCCAAAAAAAAGCTCTAAAAACAGCACCAAATCCACAATGATGCTCCTGTAGCTCTGACTCGATTAGAGAGGCTGCCTGCAGGTGCGCTCTCACACACACACACACACAGCAAGCTCCGCCCCCTGCCCTAGTTTTCAGAGAGACACACAGAGAGAGGATTTTTCCACTCCTTGGAAAATCCGCAATATATTTCTATGTGGAGTTAATTCTAATTTTCTCTCAATTCATATTTTTCCCTTTTCCTCTTAAAAAATATTCTTAAAAAACTTCTTGCATCCAAAGTTATTTAATTAAATAATCATCCTACTTTTTTTTCTCTTTTCTCCTTCAAATAATATTTTTGGAATGCTGACAGGGTTCAGGTAAGTGTTATCAGGTAAGTATCAGTTAATAAAATGGTTTGAATTGTTTTTTTAATTGTGCCAAACTATTAAGATTCCACTATAAGTAGATTTCCTCATTAAATATTTTTTGTTTTTGCAGATCCCATGGATGATTCTGAGATTCCAAGTTGCTCAGTGGTCGGGGGTGGCACTGGCTAGGTTAGGTTAGGGGAATGACTGCAACACCAGAATCTGTTTGGCTCCCCACCAGGGATGAGGGTTAGGGTTAGGGGTTAGGGTTAAGGTTAGCGGTTAGGGTTAGGGTGGTCAGGGTTAGGGGTTTGAGGTTAGGGTTAGAGTGTTAGGGTTAGGGTTAGGGGTTAGGTTTAGGTTTTGGGGTTTAGGGTTGGGGTTAGGGTTAGTGTTTAGGGTTAGGGTTAGAGTTAGCGGTTAGGGCTAGGGTTATGATTAGGGTTAGGGTTTAGGGATAGGGTTAGCGGTTAAGGTTAGGATTTAGGGATTAGGGTTACATTTTAGGGTTAGGGTTAGGGTTAGAGGATTAGGGTTAGGATTTAGGTTTAGGGGTAGGGATTATGGTTAAGTTCGGGTTAGGGAGGTTAGGGTTAGTGTTATGTTTAGGGTTAGGTTTAGGGGT
>JBCEWE010000606.1:7500-10000 GCA_039877035.1 Silurus lanzhouensis
AGTTCAGCTCTCAGTAGTCCAGAGCAGTTAGAGCTCCTCCTGCTGGTCATGCGCAGGTTCTCGTCCACACTTAGCCCCGCCCACCTGGACAAGCTGCTGGGGACCTCCTCCATCATCAGCACATACACACTGCCCCGGTATACACACACACACACACACACACACACACACACACATCTCTCTCAACAACTTCCAGGCACCATCTCCATCAACACACACACACACTGTCCTCTTAAGTCTATCTGTAACTGTTTGTGTGTGTGTGTGTGTGTGTGTGTGTGTGTGCGCAGGTTAGTAGAGGTGATGAAGACTGCAGGACGCTCGGTGAAGAAGGAACGCGTGCTGCCTGCTGTCGCCTCTGATTTGCTGCATGTGTCCCTGCGTGAGGACAGCTTCACCTTCTTCTGGGACAAAGTGGTGATTGATGGACTGATCTCAGACCCACCCGGACCCAGCCAGTGAGTACACACACACACACACACACACACACACACACACACCATTTACCAAACTTTTTACAGGATCAGGTGAATCACTCCTGTCTTTCCTTTCTTTACCTACTGTAATAAAATAAACAAGGATCTGTCCTCCCTTCTGTCTCTCTCCCTCTTTCTGTCTCTCTCCCTCTGTCCTCCCTTCTGTCTTTCTCTCCCGTTCTGTCTCTCTCTGCCTCTGTCTGTCTCTCTCCCTCTCTCTCCCTCTGTCCTCCCTTATGTCTCTCTTTCCCTCTGTCTGTCTCTCTCCCTCTGTCCTCCCTTCTGTCTCTCTCTCCCTCTGTCTGTCTCTCTCCCTCTGTCCTCCCTTCTGTCTCTCTCTCCCTCTGTCTGTCTCTCTCCCTCTGTCCTCCCTTCTGTCTCTCTCTCCCGTTCTGTCTCTCTCTCCCTCTCTCTCCCTCTGTCCCCCTTCTCTCTGTGTCTCAGTTACCTGGCGTTCAGGTTGATGGGCGTGTCCTTGGCGTTGTTGTCGGTGTCTCAGCTGCAGTATGTACTGAGTGGAGAGGTGATGAGACGTTATGGTGAACACGTCATGACTGCACAGGTCAGTTATGCCCCCTCGATGTGTGTGTGTGTGTGTGTGTGTGTGTGTGTGTGTGTGTCAGTTATAACACAATCCTCTTTAACCCCGCCCCTTTTTCTCTTTCCCCCCTCTTTCGACACCCCCCCCCCCCCCCAGCTCCCCGAGCGCTATAAGTTCTCCCCGGAGATGGATGAGTGTGTGAGTGCGTTCCTGCACAGCTGCACTGATGTGGAGAAACAGCTGCTGGTCCTGCAGGCGTTCAGTCGGCTGGCGCACCGCGGTGCTCCTGTCGTGCCGTCTTTCTGGAAGGTTCTGGAGCATGTGGAACCCGGCGCTCTGAAACCCTACACACGCTGGCTTATAGAGCGCTTCTGTCAGCCCGAGATCCCCGAGCTGCTCGAGTTCAGCACCCGCAAACAGCGACGCAACCAGGACTCCGCCCACGACTCCGCCCGCGACCCCACCCCTCGGTGAGAGCACAGCTATTACTGTATATAACCACACCCCCTTAATCAGAGCACAGCTATTACTGTATATAACCACACCCCCTTAATCAGAGCACAGCTATTACTGTATATAACCACACCCCCTAATTAGAGCACAGCTATTACTGTTTATAACCACACCCCCTTAATCAGAGCACAGCTATTACTGTTTATAACCACACCCCCTTAATCAGAGCACAGCTATTACTGTTTATAACCACACCCCCTTAATCAGAGCACAGCTATTACTGTTTATAACCACACCCCCTTAATCAGAGCACAGCTATTACTGTTTATAACCACACCCCCTTAATCAGAGCACAGCTATTACTGTTAATAATGACTCCGCCCCTCAGTGAGATCAGTAGTTATTACTGTTATAACTCCGCCCATGACTCCGCCTTTTAAGATTGTCATTGTTGTTTAATATTGATCATATACTCAGGTCTGGTCAGAACTGTGTGTACCCAAAATGTGTCTGTGTGTCTGTGTGTGTGCATGTGTAACTGCTGTGTGTGTTTACTCCATCAGGACTGAGGAGTGTGTGTCACGTTTGAGGAAGTGGATCATCCCTCGTCTCGCCTGCATCGTAGAGAACCATCAGATTAAAAAAGATGAGGAGCTGGTTATGGAGATCGCCAGGTACCACACAAGCGTGCGCACACACACACACACACACACACACACACACACACACACACACGTGTACAGCAGGAGCTGTCTTACATCATGTAGCACTTATGGATACTGTGTGTGTGTGTGTGTGTGTGTGTGTGTGTGTGTGTAGGTTTATATTCTTCCATGGGTTCTTCAACACTGTAAAGTCCACAGCTGAAATTCCAGAGACTCAACACAAACTCTCACCTCCTTTGGACCAGAACACACGCAACACCGCCAGCTCCACCTTCTTCAGGTATTGAGCGTGTGTGTGTGTTTCAGTAATCTGTTTATTTCTCTGTATATTGGAGCAGCATGTACAGGAGCTCAGTGTGTACTGC
>JBCEWE010000606.1:17500-42500 GCA_039877035.1 Silurus lanzhouensis
ACGCAATAAAACGTGACTGGATGCGATTAAACAGCGCGCTCTTTCATCATCTCGTGTTTGAGATCATCTACTGTGGGATCCAGCTGAAGGTCTGGTGTGACAGTCAGGAGCGCGTGCAGGAGAAGGAACACCCCCGTGTTCCTTCTTCACAGCTCTCTGGTTTTGGGCTGGAGCGCACTGTTGTCTTCAGGAGGACAGATGTTCGGATCAGCCTACGCCAGATGTGCTACGCCAGATGTGCTCTTCCTTAGTCAGGTTAGCTTTTCACCTATTTCATAATTCTCCTCATGGCGCGCGCTAAGCGGCTACACCGGTGAACACACACTCGGATGGGAGGATCGTGTCTCCTGAATGCTTCGGATCAGGAGAGGGATGTGTATGAAACTTCACAGCAGACCCCTGAAGTCTGGTTGCTCGCCCCATCCAGGTCTGTCCGAGCAGGGCGGATCTTCTGTGTCCATTCATCAGGGTTATTAAAGTCTCAGCTTTCTCAGTAAAAGCTCTCACCGTCTCCTCACTCTGATCCGCACACCAGGAGAAACTCCTGATCGATTTGGGACAACAAGTAGAGAGAGAGTCACATCCCCGGATCTCTGGAAGGAGATCATTAATGATCTTGTCTCCACCTCCTGCCGGTGAGTTCCAGAGCTGCAGATCACATGTCTCTGTTCTCCGTGTCGTCCAGGGTGAGGAGTGCGCGCACACACACACACACTCACACACACAACCCCCTTCACACTCTCCACTCAGCTCCGGCCTCAGTGCGTCACCAAACACACAACCATTAAAAACAACAACAACAACAACAACAACAACCCGAAACTTGGATGGCGCCATTGTACTAATAAAGAGAAGTGAGCATGCGCAGTGAGGAGAGGCAGTGTGTGTGTGTGTGTGTGTGTGTGTGTGTGTGTGTGTGTGTGTGTGTGTACTCTCTGTGTGCACACTTACTTTTTATATACACATTTTCTATGAATTAAGCTTCTTCTTTATTATTATTATTGAGATGATAATGGGGGGGGGGGGTTTGTAGTGTAAGTGTGTGACTACAGCAGGATTAAACTGCAGCTTGATCTTCACCTCATCACTCATATCGTTGTGTTGTGTTTTGTGTTGTGTTGTGTAGATATGAGGAGCTACACAGGTCTCATGGTCATGTGGTATCTGATGACTTCCTGCAGTAAGTTTTATTTTCTCTAGAGGGTTTAATTCTTCTACATGTCAGAGTTCAGACTCCGCCTTCACCAGAACCTTTCCAGCAAAATCCATATAAAATATAATCGCATCGTTCTGAACATTTTTGTTGAAATAAATACAGACATGTTTAGTTGTGAAGACACGAGCATCAGGAATATAATGAATTAAATGTTGTAGAATAAATGATATGCATAAATTAAATATTCAGAAGATTAAAACACGCATGTGAACGTAGTAAAGTCACAGTAAATCACGTTGTTATCTTCTGCTTTTAGACTCTGTGTTTAATTGAATGATCACGTGATCATGTGACCTGAAGTTACAAACACACACTTTACACAAAATCACTTCAGTAAACTACACCATTTACAGTTTTTACTCCCCGTGCTGATGTTCCACCTTCACCTGTGACTTGAGACTTTGTGCTGCTGCTGCTGGTACTTTCTGCATTGATGTTCTCTTACTGTCACACTAACACCTAGTCATACCATCTCTACCACCACACTTCATCTCACACACACACGCACTCTGAGAGGAAAGCCATCCACCCTGTGTGTGTGTTGCAGCCGATGTCTCATCTGTACCAGGCTTCAGGTTCACAGTGAGGAAGCTCCATCAGTCTGCTCCTCTGGCCTGTGAAGGGAAATGTCCAGGTGCTCTGCTGTGGATTAGGATCCAGAAGCCGGGTGGAGATGTGGAGGTGGCTCGGTGTGATCAGACCTCCTGCAGCTCTGTGGAGGGGTTCATCATCTCTCATGAACAGTACCTGCAGGGGAACTTCTCCCTCACCATCACTGCAGCTGATTACAGGAGGCGTGGCTGGTACACGTGTTCCTGCGATGGCCAGGGTTTGTGTGACGTGAGTCTTCGCATTGAGCGTGAGTGTCCTGATACCTGTACACTCCACCTTCCTCCCAGCATCTACAGCACCATTACATCTGGTGTGTGTGTGTGTGTGTGTGTGTGTGTGTGTGTGTGTGTGTGTGTGTGTGTCTCTCCACAGCTCTTAACTTTATGAAGCAGGTCAGTCTTGGAGGTTCCCTTGTGATGGATGTTCAGGTTCCTGAGCGTGTGAAGGTGATGTTCAACAGAAGCAGTGGTGATGATGCTGAAGGTCTGAGCTCGGTCTCTTTTCCTCTGTGTGAAGTTGAAGGACGTAAAGCTCAGTGTGATGCTGAATATGAGAAGAGAGTGAAGTTTGAGTGCTCGCTGATTCTGCATGGTGTGGAAGAGACGGACAGAGGAGTGTATACCGTACAGGACACTGACAACGACGAGACGTTATACACACTCACACTCACAGGTACAACTCAGCACTCACCTGGGCTTCACATCCTGCTGCAGTGTGTGTGTGTGTGTTTGTGTGTGTGTGTGTTTCACTAATACAGAAATCTGTCTCTGACATCACAGGAAATAAGACAGAAGCCAACAACACGTTTCCTGAAAAAGGTACACAACTGTTACACACTACACACACACTGTACTAATACACACACTGTCCTAATACACACATTGTACACTCACACACTGTACTAATACACACACTGTACGCTCACACACTGTCCTAATACACACACTGTCCTAATACACACATTGTACACTCACACACTGTACTAATACACACACTGTACACTCACACACTGTACTAATACACACACTGTCCTAATACACACATTGTACACTCACACACTGTACTAATACACACACTGTACGCTCACACACTGTACTAATACACACAGTCCTAATACACACATTGTACACTCACATACTGTACTAATACACACATTGTACACTCACATACTGTACTAATACACACACTGTACTAATACACACATTGTACACTCGCATACTGTACTAATACACACACTGTACACTCACACACTGTACTAATACACACACTGTACACTCACATACTGTACTAATACACACATTGTACACTCACATACTGTACTAATACACACACTGTACACTCACATACTGTACTAATACACACACTGTACACTCACACACTGTACTAATACACACACTGTACACTCTCACACTGTACTAATACACACAGTCCTAATACACACATTGTACACTCGCATACTGTACTAATACACACACTGTACACTCACACACTGTACTAATACACACACTGTCCTAATACACACATTGTACACTCGCATACTGTACTAATACACACACTGTACACTCACACACTGTACTAATACACACACTGTCCTAATACACACATTGTACACTCGCATACTGTACTAATACACACACTGTACTAATACACACATTGTACACTCACATACTGTACTAATACACACACTGTACTAATACACACATTGTACACTCACACACTGTACTAATACACACACTACTCATACACACTGTACTAATAAACACTGTACATTTACACACTGTACTAATACACACATTGTACACTCACATACTGTACTAATACACACACTGTCCTAATACACACATTGTACACTCACACACTGTACTAATACACACACTGTACACTCACACACTGTACTAATACACACACTGTACTAATACACACACTACTCATACACACTGTACTAATACACACACTGTACACTCACACACTGTACTAATACACACACTGTACACTCACACACTGTACTAATACACACACTGTACTAATACACACACTACTCATACACACTGTACTAATACACACACTGTACACTTACACACTGTACTAATACACACATTGTACACTCACACACTGTACTAATACACACACTGTACACTCACACACTGTACTAATACACACACTGTACTAATACACACACTACTCATACACACTGTACTAATACACACACTGTACACTTACACACATTGTACACTCACATACTGTACTAATACACACACTGTACACTCACACACTGTACTAATACACACACTGTCCTAATACACACATTGTACACTCACATACTGTACTAATACACACACTGTACTAATACACACACTGTACTAATACACACACTACTTATACACACTGTACTAATACACACACTGTACACTCACACACATTGTACACTCACATACTGTACTAATACACACACATTGTACACTCACACACTGTACTAATACACACACTGTCCTAATACACACATTGTACACTCACATACTGTAGTAATACACACATTGTACACTCACACACTGTCCTAATACACACACTGTACACTCACACACTGTATTAATACACACACTGTACACTCTCATACTGTACTAATACACACACTGTACACTCACACACTGTACTAATACACACACTGTCCTAATACACACATTTACACTCTCATACTGTACTAATACACACACTGTACACTCACACACTGTATTAATACACACACTGTACACTCTCATACTGTACACTCACACACTGTACTAATACACACACTGTCCTAATACACACATTGTACACTCACATACTGTAGTAATACACACATTGTACACTCACACACTGTCCTAATACACACACTGTACACTCACACACTGTATTAATACACACACTGTACACTCTCATACTGTACTAATACACACATTTACACTCTCATACTGTACTAATACACACATTTACACTCACACACTGTACTAATACACACATTTACACTCTCATACTGTACTAATACACACATTTACACTCACACACTGTACTAATACACACATTTACACTCTCATACTGTACTAATACACACATTTACACTCACACACTGTACTAATACACACACTGTCCTAATACACACATTGTACACTCACATACTGTACTAATACACACATTGTACACTCACACACTGTAGTAATACACACATGGTACACTCACACACTGTATTAATACACACACTGTACACTCTCATACTGTACTAATACACACACTGTACACTCACACACTGTACTAATACACACACTGTCCTAATACACACATTTACACTCTCATACTGTACTAATACACACACTGTACACTCTCATACTGTACTAATACACACACTGTACACTCACACACTGTACTAATACACACACTGTCCTAATACACACATTGTACACTCACATACTGTACTAATACACACATTTACACTCTCATACTGTACTAATACACACATTTACACTCACACACTGTACTAATACACACACTGTCCTAATACACACATTGTACACTCACATACTGTACTAATACACACATTGTACACTCACACACTGTACTAATACACACACTACTCACACACACTGTACACTCACACACTGTATTAATACACACACTGTACACTCTCATACTGTACTAATACACACACTGTACACTTACACACTGTACTAATACACACACTACTCACACACACTGTACACTCACACACTGTATTAATACACACACTGTACACTCTCATACTGTCCTAATACACACATTGTACACTCACATACTGTACTAATACACACATTGTACACTCACACACTGTAGTAATACACACATGGTACACTCACACACTGTATTAATACACACACTGTACACTCACACACTGTATTAATACACACACTGTACACTCTCATACTGTACTAATACACACACTGTACACTCACACACTGTACTAATACACACACTGTCCTAATACACACATTTACACTCTCATACTGTACACTCTCATACTGTACACTCACACACTGTACTAATACACACACTGTACACTCTCATACTGTACACTCACACACTGTACTAATACACACACTGTCCTAATACACACATTGTACACTCACATACTGTACTAATACACACACTGTACACTCACACACTGTACTAATACACACACTGTACACTCACACACTGTACTAATACACACACTGTACACTCACACACTGTACTAATACACACACTGTCCTAATACACACATTGTACACTCACATACTGTACTAATACACAAACTGTCCTAATACACACATTGTACACTCACATACTGTACTAATACACACATTTACACTCACACACTGTACTAATACACACACTGTCCTAATACACACATTGTACACTCACATACTGTACTAATACACAAACTGTCCTAATACACACATTTACACTCTCATACTGTACTAATACACACATTTACACTCACACACTGTACTAATACACACACTGTCCTAATACACACATTGTACACTCACATACTGTACTAATACACAAACTGTCCTAATACACACATTGTACACTCACATACTGTACTAATACACACACTGTACACTCACACACTGTACTAATACACAAACTGTCCTAATACACACATTGTACACTCACATACTGTACTAATACACACACTGTACACTCACACACTGTACTAATACACACACTACTCATACACACTGTACTAATACACACACTGTACACTCACACACATTGTACACTCACATACTGTACTAATACACACACTGTACACTCACACACTGTACTAATACACACACTGTCCTAATACACACATTGTACACTCACACACTGTAGTAATACACACATGGTACACTCACACACTGTATTAATACACACACTGTACACTCTCATACTGTACTAAGACACACACTGTACACTCACACACTGTACTAATACACACACTGTCCTAATACACACATTGTACACTCACACACTGTACTAATACACACATTGTACACTCACACACTGTACTAATACACACATTGTACACTCACACACTGTACTAATACACACACTGTACACTCACACACTGTCCTAATACACACATTGTACACTCACACACTGTACTAAGACACACACTGTACACTCACACACTGTACTAATACACACACTGTCCTAATACACACATTGTACACTCACACACTGTACTAATACACACATTGTACACTCACACACTGTACTAATACACACACTGTACACTCACACACTGTCCTAATACACACATTGTACACTCACACACTGTACTAATACACACACTGTACGCTCACACACTGTACTAATACACACACTGTCCTAATACACACATTGTACACTCACATACTGTACTAATACACACACTGTACACACACACATTGTACACTCACATACTGTACTAATACACACACTGTACACTCACACACTGTACTAATACACACACTGTCCTAATACACACATTGTACACTCACATACTGTACTAATACACACATTGTACACTCACACACTGTACTAATACACACACTGTACTAATACACACACTACTCATACACACTGTACACACACACACTGTACACACACACATTGTACACTCACACACTGTACTAATACACACACTGTACACTCACACACTGTACTAATACACACACTGTCCTAATACACACATTGTACACTCACATACTGTACTAATACACACATTGTACACTCACACACTGTACTAATACACACACTGTACTAATACACACATTGTACACTCACATACTGTACTAATACACACACTGTACTAATACACACACTACTCATACACACTGTACTAATACACACACTGTACACACACACATTGTACACTCACACACTGTACTAATACACACACTGTACACTCACACACTGTACTAATACACACACTGTCCTAATACACACATTGTACACTCACATACTGTACTAATACACACATTGTACACTCACACACTGTACTAATACACACACACTGTACACTCACACACTGTACTAATACACACACTGTACTAATACACACACTACTCATACACACTGTACTAATACACACACTGTACACTCACACACATTGTACACTCACATACTGTACTAATACACACACTGTACACTCACACACTGTACTAATACACACACTGTACTAATACACACACTACTCATACACACTGTACTAATACACACACTGTACACTCACACACATTGTACACTCACATACTGTACTAATACACACACTGTACACTCACACACTGTACTAATACACACACTGTCCTAATACACACATTGTACACTCACATACTGTAGTAATACACACATTGTACACTCACACACTGTATTAATACACACACTGTACACTCTCATACTGTACTAATACACACACTGTCCTAATACACACATTGTACACTCACATACTGTACTAATACACACATTGTACACTCACACACTGTACTAATACACACACTGTACACTCACACACTGTACTAATACACACACTACTCACACACACTGTACACTCACACACTGTATTAATACACACACTGTACACTCTCATACTGTACTAATACACACACTGTACACTTACACACTGTACTAATACACACACTGTCCTAATACACACATTGTACACTCACATACTGTACTAATACACACATTGTACACTCACACACTGTCCTAATACACACATTGTACACTCACATACTGTACTAATACACACATTGTACACTCACATACTGTACTAATACACACACTGTCCTAATACACACATTGTACACTCACATACTGTACTAATACACACATTGTACACTCACACACTGTACTAATACACACACTGTACACTCACACACTGTACTAATACACACACTACTCACACACACTGTACACTCACACACTGTATTAATACACACACTGTACACTCTCATACTGTACTAATACACACACTGTACACTTACACACTGTACTAATACACACACTACTCACACACACTGTACACTCACACACTGTACTAATACACACACTACTCATACACACTGTACTAATACACGCACTGTACACTCACACACTGTACTAATACACACACTGCTCATACACCCTGTACTAATACACGTACACTTGTACATGTACACTTACACACACACACACACTGTATGAATACACACACTACATACACACACTGTACTAATACACACACTACTCATACACACTGTACGAATACACACACTACTCACACACACTGTACGAATACACACACTGTACTAATATACACACTTTACTCATACAGTTAAATACAAAGCTCTAAATGTACTCGTGTGTGTGTGTGTGTCAGGAAGTGTTGATCTTGTATTAAAAATGAATCTGGTGTGTGTGTGTGGTGTTCTGCAGGTAAACAGGACAGCTGGAACATAAAGCGTATATTCACAGAGGAGTACAGGGGGATCATCATGGGTCTGGTTCTGGGTCTGGTTCTGGGTCTGAGTGTTGGCTGGATTGTGAACTGGTGTGGGATGATCTGGGGGAAGGTGAGAAGGTGTTTGAGAGATGATGAAGATCTCAGACAGAATGATGTGAAGTGTGGTATTGTTCTGGCTGTGAAGCAGGAGGATGATGGTGATGATGGTGATGATGGTGATGATGGTAATGATTAATGCTCTGTATAATGTGATGTTTATCCACTTTCTTACTGTAATAATCAAAAGATCACTAGTGCACATGTCAGGACTCACTGCAGTGCAGCAGCTTGTGATAAAGAGTGATTGATGCCCTGGTTAGGAGACATGGGAGCTCAGTGCTGGACACACTGCACATGTTTGTTGGAATCCCAGCACCATGTCTGATAACTGCTATAAATGTAGAGAGGGAGTTTTGAGGCATCACACAGTTGTGATATGAGTGTGTGACTGTTATTTGAGTGTTTTGGGCAGCTTGTAAATTACACCTGAGAATAAACTGAAATCAGCCACACACCGTGTGTGTGTGTGTGTGTGTGTGTGTGTGTGTGTGTGTGTGTGTGTGTGTGTGTGTGTGTGTGTTATATGGTGTATGAAGTGTAGATAAAGATTTCCTGTAGATTTCATTAGGACCATGTTCAGGTCAGGTTTATTTCTCCAGCTGATCTGCTCTTCTGTAAACCGATAATAAATGTCTCTTATTCAAACATATGAAATGTGTGAGCTTCATTTCTGCTCTCACTCTCCCACTGTTTAACACACTTACACCATAAAGTGTTCACCACATGCTCCTCTGGAGAAGTTCTGCTTCATAGACTGTTCTCTTTTAACCAGGAACCTTTAGCTGCCTACAGAATCCTAAAGGAACCATGTTCTTTACATGAAACTTCTCCTGGTACGTTGCATGTTTCTCTGTAAGTATTCAGAGGTTTTTAGTCTAATAGATATCAGGGTTCCACATGGAACCTTTACATGTTCTCTTGAAACAATAAAACAAGTAAGTGCTAGATGGAACCTTTGTGTGAAAACAGAGAATATAACATTCATATAAAACCATACAATCCTCTCGGGAATTCCCTGGAAACAACCAATACAGCCTCTTCCAAAAGTACCAGAACAACAAGGTGTGATCTTATGTTTCTGGTCCAACTGTGGTGTGGACCATACACATATAAGACACCTCCACACCTCAATGGCTGTTGGATCATACACCAGTGTCACCACCAACTTGGTCCAAGCAACATTTCCATAATTCTCATAACTGAACTCGAAAATATTTTGTCCAAAAGGTTTTTAAATATTGCGCTCTGCAACCCGACAAATGATTAGAGATTAGAGATGATCAATAGATATTATATAACCTTTAAAGTTATTATTATTATTATTATTAGTACTGCTTCCACTGCTCTACACCTCAGAAGCCCCGCCCCTCTGCTGCTCCACACCTCAGAAGCCCCGCCCCTCTGCTGCTCCACACCTCAGAAGCCCCGCCCTTCAGCTGCTCCACCAGAATTTCCCAGTAACGTGTCTGAACGTGTCAGAGCTCCTGGAGCTTTTCCTCCTTCCAGTCTTCCTGTGTGGAGGAAACTTCTGCTGCACCGTCAAATCAGAGATCACAGATTGGCTGAGATGACGTGTGACTTTACCAGCTATTGGCTCGTGTATTCAGGAGGCGGGATTTCTTCTTCTTCACGCGCTGCACAGTGAGTGCACTTTCTCTCACACTTGCTTTAGGAGCGCGTGAAAGGAGTGAACATGTCGGTTTATTGTTCATCACTGTGGAGTTTCTCCACAAATAAACTAATTCAGAGAATAACTGGAGCTGGAATACGGATTAATGAAGAAGAGGAGATTCAGGGGCGAAGAACCGAGTCTTGATTCTGTTCATAGCATGCTAGTGTTAGCGATCAATAACATTTACAATCATAACTTAAACTATCGATAACTACACTCAGCATGTTATGGATCGTTGCTAGTTTGGTTACACAGTTATTTTGTTCATTTAGTGCAGTAATCAGTGTAAAATTCTTCCACTGAACATCAGCATTTTCCCGCCTTCACTCCGTCTGCTGAGGAAAATAGAAATCTGATCGAATTTAACTTTTTATTCGATTTTACAACAAAAACCTACATCACATATCCTATAAATGTTGTTTCTTATGCTCAAACAGCGTTTAGAATTTATTTCAGGATAAACTATCACGTGTTGCGTCTTTTGCAGCGTCTTGCACAAGAGTTCAGTCAATATTAATAACTACAGGTAGTGTCGACTTACGACCACGATTAGGAGACCGGTCGTAACACGATTCAGTGGTAAGTTGAGTAGGTTATATGTACAGTACTGTGAAAGGATGCCGGAAGTCGGTACACACTGTCGTACACTGCGGCCAGAGATTGTGGTCGTAAAGTCGAACGGTTGTAAGTCGCCACGGACATGACAAGTAGGCAGAGACCTGCACACGATTTACTATTTCATACTATTTTGATATTTCATACTATTTACTATTTACAAAAAAATCTTACGTACGATTTATTAATTTGCTCCCTCGATTTATAAACGCGGACAGTACCGTCGTATTTCCTGTAGATGGCACTAAAAACACGGAAGGTTGTAAAAAAAAAATTAAAAATTTAAATAGTTAATTTTATTTTATTTACATGGACATAACCCCCCCCCCCCTTGCTGTGATACACCTACACAAGTAATACTGTAGGTGTAAAATACTACATTTAATCTAATAACATGGACAGCTGTAGTATTTAGGGGGGGGTATTTAGGCATGCTGAATGATACAGGGATGCAATTAGTATTTTGGAAATTGTGAACTTGCAGACATGTCGATTTCTGTCAAGGAAAATAAACATTTAGTTAAAATAAATGTGTTTTCAGTGATGCACTGGATGTTAATCATGTCTTTACATTCCACAGTTTTTTGATGAGATCGACTGAATCCATTGTTCACCAAGCAGCTTCTGTCAGAGCTTCAGACAGGACTTCACTAGAGTTCTGTTAAATCTGCTGAAACTGACCACAGCAAAATCCCCCCAGCAGAACACTACACTGAAACCAGACAGGAAGCCCTGGCTGAAGATCTCACAGCTAGAGACCACCACCTCGCTAGTGAAACTCACTCACATTGTAAAATATGTAGGATCTTTTTCCACACTGCAGGAATTGATTAAAGGGCGGGGCTTATCTTCATCATCATCCAGCTTCAGAGAGAAGATCAAACACTACATCACTATGAAAGAGGAAGACTTCTGAATTACAGTTATTACAGTTACACTGCCAGTCACTTCACTACAGATGATTGAGCGTTGATATGAAATGTTCTGATGCTCTGAAGGAGTTAAAATCCATCGTACATGTACAGGTTTTATACAGAACATCCAGTATATGAGTTACATTTCTGATGTTTCTGTATTTTATTCAAGATTTATTACATTGAGTTTGAACGCTTGTGAAACGTGCACTACACAAGTTTAGCACATAAACACGTGAAGGAACTGTTCATGGTGCCTCCATTTCTGAAGGAATTGTAATTCTATGTTAATTGGATTTATTCTGCGTGACGTGAGGGTTCCTGACGGTGGTGTTTACACGGTGTGGGACACGGACAATGACGAGATCATAGCTACACACACACACTCACTGTTACAGGTAACGGCTCGATCCTGGACTTGGGGTTTTATTCCTCATCACCTTCTTCCA
The DNA here is from genome assembly GCA_039877035.1 of Silurus lanzhouensis. NCBI lineage: Eukaryota > Metazoa > Chordata > Actinopteri > Siluriformes > Siluridae > Silurus > Silurus lanzhouensis. Next base: position 30,537 of record JBCEWE010000606.1, read on the forward strand.
TCACATTCTATTATTAATGCAGGAAACACCACCAGGACCAACCAGACCTCACCTACAGATGGAAGTAGGTATTTATTACAGGCTGGGTATTCTCAGATTTGTATACTTCAGGTCGTGACCTTTAACCCCTCCGTGTAGACCCTTGGAGCTCTGTATTGTTAGTAATTTGGGGATGAGTTGAAAGAGGAGGCTGAGCTGTAGATCAGATGGATGTAGGTGAAAGCTCAGTGTGTTTGTGTTCAGGTGAACACTGGTGGAAGTGGATGCAGGATTATCAGATGATCAGGATTGTTCTGGTGGGTCTGCTTACTGCCGTCTTCATCCACATCATCTTCCATTGAATCCTAACAGGCCGGACGTGACTCAGGGGCAGAACAACATGTTTAGGAGATGAAGAGAGAGCAGAGGAGAAATGTAGAGCAGGTACTCACATACTCGCACAGCTTCTGCACATTTCTCTACTGCCCAGAGTCAGAATATTTATCTTCCATCCACACACACACGTATATAAATCTGCATTTGTTTATTAGTATTTCCTGTAGATTCTAAACTGCATTTCACTGCTGTGTATCAGTAAAGTGTTTACGTTTCTCCTTTATATTCTGGTGTATATATGAACATGCGCAGGTGATGGTGCAGGTGATGGTGCAGGTGAAGGTGATGGTGAAGTTGAAGGTAATAGTGGTGGTGATGGTGCAGATATGACGTGTGTTTTACACATTTAAATCACTGATTTATTTAACAATCATTAAATCTTTATCTCTAAACCTGTTTCAAGTCGTTCACCTCGAATAAAAGATCCCCAGTGTTACATTATAGACATTCTACACATTCCTGATCACTGACCTGTGTTTCAACTCAACTGAACCACTGAGTCTGAATACTTTTCTCTCTCCTTCTCTCTCTCTCTCTCTCTCTCTCTCTCTCTCTCTCTCCTCTTCTCTCTCTCTCCTCCTCTCTTTCCCTCCCTCTCTCGCTCTCTCTTCCTCTGTCTCTCTCTCTCTCCTCTCTCTCTCTCTCTCTCTCTCTCTCTCTCTCTCTCTCTCTCTCTCTCTCCTCCCTCTTTCTCTCTTCCTCTGTCTCTCTCTCTCCTCCCTCTCTTTCCCTCCCTCTCTCGCTCTCTCTCTTCCTCTGTCTCTCTCTCTCTTCCCTCTCTCTCTCTCCCTCTCTATATATATGTATATGTCTCTCCTCCCTCTCTCCTCTCTCTCTGTCTCTCCTCCCTCTCTCTCCTCTCTCTCTCTCCCTGTCTCCCTCTCACACACACAAAATATCAATATAGTGAGTTCTGCTTTAGAACTCACTATTCAGAGGGAGGGAGGAGAGAGGGAAAGAGAGAAAGAGAGAGGGAGTAATAGAGAGAGAGAGGAAGGGAAAGTGAAAGGAATGTTGCAACTGCTGCTGCTGTAAAGGGAGAGAATACATCATTTATTCCTTTCTTATTATTATAGTGATGGAGGGATTGAGCTGTGAGTATACGTGTTTGTGGTGTGTGTGTGTGTGTGTGTGTGTGTGTGTGTTAGGTGTGTGTTGGCGACTCGCCGCTGCGTCGGGCAGAATACAGACACCGGGAACTGGGAATCGGGGGTTAAATACTCGTGTGTGTGTGTGTGTGTGTGTGTGTGTGTGCGCGGGTTGCGGCAGAATAAAATCATTTGCCAGACTCATGTAAAATGGTCTTAAAAATATAATAATAATAATAATAATAATAATAATAATAATAATAATAATACATTACTAAAAGAAAGAAAAGCAACAATGGAAATGAAACTAAAATACAGGCAGAGGGAAGTGAAGTCTCGCGCAGGCGCACACAGAGGAACATGTCTGAGTGTAGGAGAATCACTGAGCTCCAGATTTCACTGATTTATTAAAGAAATTAACAAACAACACAAATAAATCATACAAATAAATAGTTTAATAATCATATATTGTGATTTCTGGATTTTTTTTTAGATGATGTCTCTCACAGTGGAGTGTCTCACACTTCTAAAACGTTCCTTGTTCCTGTCCATGTTCATCATTTACACAAAAAATCTAAATCTTAATAAAAGAAAACAGTTGTTTATTTCCTATAGCAGGAAGAAGTCTAATGTAATGATAAAGAAATAAATAGACTATATCACAATTCATACATTTACTGTATGAATTACACAACAAACACTACAGAAACCCTCTGTCTTACACACATCTGAGACTGGAGAGAGAGACTGGAGAGACCCTGAGGGCGTGCTCGAAATGAGTCAAGTCTTATAGGAGGTCCCCAGTTGTTGGGGTGGTGGTGGTCTTTCTGTCAGATTAGACTATTACACTATTGACACAAAACATTGTGAAAGTGTTTAAGGACCTTTTATTAGTTAAACCACCAAAAGTTTGGCAAAGTATCATCTGATACCATGTTCATGCGTACCTTTTCCAGCAGATCAGAGTGCAGTGGTCTGTCTGGTTTGTTTGTCCTCTCCTTCCTGTCTTGGTTGCAGTTGACAGCCGATGGCCATCTTTTTAATGCAAACTCAAATATGTACTGGATTTTTGCCAAATTCTTTCCGGAAAAAAAAAAAAAAAAGATACTTGCTTCAGATGAGGGTTGTTTTGGTCTGAGCACCGCCGCATACCCGAAACTATTAATAATAAAAAATAAAGAAAAATGAGTCGTTTATGTTGAACACAAAACCCTGACACAGAGACATGACAACTATTTAAATAAACATTCTTATGTCACATGAATGATTATAAATACTTAATTTATGAAATGTACCATATCCTAACTGCTTGAATTGAATCAGATGTGTAGTTCATATTTTTTTTACTAAAATAATCTTGGGGACCCCATAAGTCTATTTCTTCCCCCAGCTCCCCCTCAATTTAAGCAGTGTCTGAGGGTTTATTACAGGGTCATTATGAGTGTTTACAGTGCTGATGCTGGTGTTGTGTCTCCTCAGCCATGCAGTCCTTCAGCATTCATCACTGTGTCCTGATCTTCCTCACCCTCATCTTCACCACTGGTAAGTCTGAGTACACGCTCCCTTGCTGAAAGTGTACAGTGTACAGTGAGTGTACAGAGAGTACACTGTACACTGTTCACACTCACGGTACACTCTCACTGTAGCCCTTACTGTGCACTCTCACTTCACACTGTACACTCTCACTGTGCACTAAACACTCGCTGTGCACTGTACACTGTGCACCCTCACTACACACTCATTGCACACTGTGCACTCCCACTGCACATTGTACACTCTCACTGCACACTGAACACTTTTACTGCACACTCTCACTGTACACTCTGAAATGTATTTTGTGTTTCAGCTTCTGTTTCAGCTGCTGTTTGTTCTACATCAGTGAAGCTTCATCAGCCTGTGATTCTCTCATGTGAACATAAATGTTCTGCTTCAGTCAAATGGACCTTATTTCAGAATCGAGATGTTGTGTTTGCTCGGTGTGATCAGACATCATGCACCTCACAGCAGAAGGGATATACTATGTCACATGATCAGTACTTGAAGGGGAATCTCAGTCTCAGCATCGCTGCAGCAAACTACACTGAGAGGAACACGTACACGTGTGAATGTGGCGTCTCAGACATCACTACTGTGCGCCTCAGTATTGAGAGTGAGTGAAGTTCATGGTAACAGTAACAGATGAGCATTACTTCATGATCTCCTTCAGACCACTGACACGTTTTCATTACAGGAGATCACAATTATTTAACACTACTATCATTTTAAAATGTTGAATGTTTTTTCTCCTCAGCCGTGTTCTCGGCAGTTCAAATGATACCTGCTGAAGATCTGCTCCTGGATTTGTCTGTACCAGAGCCAGTGAAGGTGTTTTATAGAAGCAGTGATTCAGCTGATGATGAACTGATCTGCAACGTGACTCAGAGCTCAGCACAGTGTTCATCTAAATACACATCCAGAACATTACTCCATCACCGACAGCTCACACTGAGAGGAGTGACGTCCAGTGATAGTGGAACCTACACCATCCAGAGCACCGAGTATAACGAGGACATCCGTGTGTACAACGTCTCAGTGACAGGTACGTCTCAGTGCGACAGGTACGTCTCAGTGTGACAGGTACGTCTCAGTGACAGGTACGTCTCAGTGTGACAGGTACGTCTCAGTGACAGGTACGTCTCAGTGCGACAGGTACGTCTCAGTGTGACAGGTACGTCTCAGTGACAGGTGCGTCTCAGTGTGACAGGTACGTCTCAGTGACAGGTACGTCTCAGTGTGACAGGTACGTCTCAGTGACAGGTACGTCTCAGTGTGACAGGTACGTCTCAGTGACAGGTACGTCTCAGTGCGACAGGTACGTCTCAGTGTGACAGGTACGTCTCAGTGACAGGTACGTCTCAGTGCGACAGGTACGTCTCAGTGTGACAGGTACGTCTCAGTGACAGGTACGTCTCAGTGTGACAGGTACGTCTCAGTGCGACAGGTACGTCTCAGAAGGTTGTCAGTTCATATCCCAGCACCACTCTGAGGGAGACGCTTAACACCCACCTGCTCAGTGTATATATGAGATAAGTGTAAGTCACTCTGGCGTCTCTGGTGTGAGCGTGATATGATATAAAGGTGGGTTTTAGTATTACAGGTAGATTTTCAGGTGTTAAACACAAATTTAACACGAGTCTTCACTTCAGCTCTATATGAGGAGAGCAGTGATGCAGCGGTGCTTTAATCTTGTGGTCTGCCCACCTCACACACCTCTTGTTCTCCTGCTGTCATATACTGATGTTACACTGCCTTCTCCACAATCTAAACTGCACAGTGTGTGTTAGCCATGTAGACCTGTTCCACTGATGGAGCTCCACACTGGTAGGCTGCTCAATGCTGAACTTTGTACAACTCCATTTTGTGTGTGTGTGTGTGTGTGTGTGTGTGTGTGTGTGTGTGTGTGTAGATAAGCAGATTCCTTGGTGGGGAATTGTACTGATGGTGTTGCTGGTGCTGGTTCTGGTTCTGGCTGTCATTGGATGGATAAAGTACCGAAAGGATGCAAACTATAGGTTGTTCATAGAGGTAAGTGTAACTGTACCCAGCAGCCCAGTGTGTGTGTGTGTGTGTGTGTGTGTGTGTGTGTGTGTGTGTGTGTGTGTGTGTGTGTGATATTATGCTGATTTGTGTGTCCTTTTTAGCTTTTGCACTACATCATTAGATCAGGACATCTGACACATCCACCAACAATCTCTGACTTCATAAAAAACCAAACATCTGTGATGCTGCTCTACACTAACAGTACAATATGTGTGTGTGTGTGTGTGTGTGTGTGTGTGTGTGTGTGTGTGTGTGTGTGTGTGTGTGTGTTAAACAGGTTAGTAAGCAGCTGGTGGACGTGAACACGCTTGTGAACAAGGCTCAGTCTGGAGGTAATGAAGCGGTTGTGAAGGCGGAGAAGGCGATAAAGAAGCTGAAAGAGCAATACAGAGAAAATCCTACATATTCTGAACAGATCCAAATGTTCTGCCAGGGGAAGGAACTGCAGCTGCAGCGGTGCACTGGAGAACAAGGAGAAGCTCTAATTCTGACCAAGAGAGGGGTAGATATCTAGTTATCTTACACACACACACACACACACACACACACACACACACACACACACACACAGTTCTATAGACATGAAACAATCTTTTTAAACTCAGACACACTTCCAGTCTCCTCCACCACATGTACATACACATCCCCTGATACCTCACACACCTAACTACCCCAACACACATATAACTGCCCTATCACACACCTAAATAAACCAACACACACCTACTTTGTGTGGGTGTGTGTGTGGTTGGTATATAATGACGTGTGTTTTGTGTTGAGCAGGTGAGGAGTATGATGGAGAAGGTGATGAAGAGTTTGGAGATGTTGAGTGAAGATGGAGAAGGACACCTGCAGGGTAACAGCGTTACAGAGCTGGAACAGATGGAGCAGGATCTGATTCAGATTTTAGAGTGGTGTAGAGAGAAGATGACAGAGTTCAACAAACCCACAGAGCAGCACAGAGTTGGAGAACCTGAAGAAGCATCTGGAGGAGAAATGTATTCAGTAATGTAGAGAGAAGTGGATGGAGCTACTTGATGTCTTTCAGCAGCACAAAGATAAAGAACCTAAAGATCTCAACTTTAGAAGAAAGCAGAAGGAACTCAGTCACTTGATGTTATAATTGAGGGTGAAAGTAAAATATGTTCTGGTGTGAAGAAACTTTTATCGCAACACAAACACAAGTATTTTTCTGTTTGTGTTTAACTGCTGAAACCCAGGCTGATTTGATCTGTGAGTGTGTGTGTGGTTGAATGTTGAAGAAGGAGGTACCAGGTATGTATCTGCAGTCATAAACATTCCTTTTGTACTATGTCATGTTTACAATTTGGCACTTTCACAATTAAGTGTTAATTTATTTTGGTTATTTTTTTTTTTATTAGTTTAACTTGTTTATTTTTTATAATTCAACATTTTTTATATGTTTATTTGACTGGTAGACTAAAGTTTTAGATTTTTCAAGATTTATGTGATATTTTTTGTTTTGAGTTATATTAATACGTATCCCATCATACTTAGTGGTACAGGTCACTTCCTGTTCACCGCATGCTAGAGAAAGTCATGATGAGCATTGAAAGCTGCAATGTTTATTGTAAAGAAAGAAGTGTTTAATTAAAATAAGTTTGTGCAAGAAGTTACAACTCTTAGTCTACAAGCAGGCAAAATGGTGTGTAAGTTTATTTTCTGTTTTATGTCCAAATTTAATGTTGTCTTTCTTTGTAACTGAATATATGTTGTATATTTATCCTGTGGCGGGGCTTTAACACACTGCACACACCACTGTGGAGGGGCTTCAACACACTGTACACTTTACTGTGGAGGGGCTTTAACACACTGCACACACCACTGTGGAGGGGCTTCAACACACTGTACACTTTACTGTGGAGGGGCTTTAACACACTGCACACACCACTGTGGAGGGGCTTCAACACACTGTACACTTTACTGTGGAGGGGCTTTAACATTTTACTGTAAATACATTACCAGCAAGTTAAATGGGACTGTAAATATGAATACAGTATTTGTGCTGTGAGTTTAATTTACAGTAAGTTACTGGTGCAAATTGCTGCTATTAAGTTACTGTAAATTCTACAGGAAATGTTTAACAGTGTGCTGTTATTGCCTGAGGTTGGCATTTTAATGAAAATTACAAATTGTAATAAATTAATGGATTTGTTGCATAGAAACAAAGAAACATACACATGACAGTTTAAAGTCGGACAAAATTTTCCCGGGCCGGTCTTCAAGGTGTGGTGGATAAATACCACAAAATAAAATGATACGAGTATAAAAACTGGTATTTTCTAAATATAATAATAAAGGTGAATCCTCTTTACTACCACCCTCTTTACAGTATATAAATGAGGACGTACTCGTCTTTAGAGATCTGAACCCTGTATTTTGTTTAGATTCTTTCATTTGAAGAAGCTCCACAAGTGTCCTCACCTCTACAGGTCACACTCGAGTTAATCCTTCAAACACTTTTTACACTAAAGTAAATATTCTCATCTGATCTTGTGGTTTGGGGAACCTGAGGAAACTGCCTGCTACAGCGAATCCACTCAGACCTGTTGTGGCTCCGCCCAGTCCTGACGACTACACCAATCAAATCTATCGCGGCCAATTACTAACAATATAGCAACAAATCCGATAATGAAGTTTTAATTCCAAGTACAGAAAGAATCTAAGTTCAGGATCCAGAGTTGTGGTGTCAAAGAAGAAGAGTTTATAGAGCAGAAATGTAGCAGGCAGTTTTACTGAAGTCCCCAAAAACACAGTCCACACAAAATCATGATATTGTGTATGTGTAACACCAGTGTTCCTCATTAGTGTCTAAAAAGTAGCCTGTCATTCATGTCTGTCTGCTTCAGGACCCTCTGTCCAGACCACCAGGACACCTTCAGGACCCTCTGTCCAGACCACCAGGACACCTTCAGGACCCTCTGTAAAGACCACCAGGACACCTTCAGGACTCTCTGTAAAGACCACCAGGACACCTTCAGGACTCTCTGTAAAGACCACCAGGACACCTTCAGGACCCTCTGTCCAGACCACCAGGACACCTTCAGGACTCTCTGTCCAGACCACCAGGACACCTTCAGGACCCTCTGTCCAGACCACCAGGACACCTTCAGGACCCTCTGTCCAGACCACCAGGACACCTTCAGGACCCTCTGTTCAGACCACCAGGACACCTTCAGGACCCTCTGTTCAGACCACCACTTCAACGTCTGCCTTCTGTTCTAACATATTTATTACTTTTAACAAAAACACCCTGAAAAACTAAATATGTTGTGCTCAAATCTACTGATTCTAATCATTTATTCAGTGCTGCTTTATTCCAGAAATAATATATTTCATACATGAGAGAACACACAATAATGGAAAGATTAAATGCACTATAATACAAGCTGAACCTGGAAACATGATTCTACAAATTGTTATAAATATGTAAAAGTGTGTGAAATTAAACTTTTGGCCGCAAACAAACAAAGGAAGTGAAGAAACCCCTCAGTCTGGTTGGAAGTAAATGGTAAAGGAAGTAAAATGCAGGACATGGAGACTAAAGTTCTGATTAAAGTCCATGTTTGCAGGAGTTGTGTGTTGGTGTGTAGTTTATATGATGTTGTGTATGTGAGTGTGTGGTTCTGGTCCTCTACTACAGCAGCACTGTCCAGTCAGAGTGTTTCAGGAGATTCCTCTGGAACATCAACATTTAATTCCAGCTCCTGATTCTCAGCCATGGCATCATAAATCCAGCTGTTGAAGCTCTGATCCTGGATTTACAGTGTGAAGCTGAACACACACACACACACACACACACACACACACACACACACACAGAGGTAGAGCTGAGTGTGTAATTACACCAGTGATAATTCACACACACACACACACACACACCGGAAGCGGAAAAAGAAGACCAGTCCACGACCGGAAGTGTTGATTGTCTGACAGGACTGAGAGAAGCTAAGCTAGGCTAATCGAGTGTAGTATAGTGTGATAATGTGAGAGAGATCCGCTAACACAGCGCACTTCCGGTTGTGTGTGTCCGCTGCTTGAACCGCGAGCTGCTTCGGGAGAAGTGTTACACTGATGGCCGATAACGCTGAGGGCTTTGACCGGGCTCCTGGTGCGGGGCGGAGCCGGGGGCAGGTGAGAGGGTCCGGGCAGGGGGACAGCGGGAGGCCCCGGGAGCCTGAACTCGCCGACGGAGAGGCGCTTTTTAACCGCTGTCAACCTCTCAGACAACCGCGGACTCCTCCTGTAGCTCCGCCGGAGTGTCCCGGTACCCCAACCCTGTATTTACTCTGTGTGTGTGTGTGTGTGTGTGTGTGTGTGTGTGTGTGTGTGTGTGTGTGTAGCTCCGCCGGAGTGTCCCGGTACCCCAACCCTGTATTTACTCTGTGTGTGTGTGTGTGTGTGTGTGTGTGTGTAGCTCCGCCGGAGTGTCCCGGTACCCCAACCCTGTATTTACTCTGTGTGTGTGTGTGTGTGTGTGTGTGTGTGTGTGTGTGTGTGTGTGTGTGTAGCTCCGCCGGAGTGTCCCGGTACCCCAACCCTGTATTTACTCTGTGTGTGTGTGTGTGTGTGTGTGTGTGTGTGTGTGTGTGTAGCTCCGCCGGAGTGTCCCGGTACCCCAACCCTGTATTTACTCTGTGTGTGTGTGTGTGTGTGTGTGTGTGTGTGTAGCTCCGCCGGAGTGTCCCGGTACCCCAACCCTGTATTTACTCTGTGTGTGTGTGTGTGTGTGTGTGTGTGTGTGTGTGTGTGTGTAGCTCCGCCGGAGTGTCCCGGTACCCCAACCCTGTTTTTACTCTGTGTGTGTGTGTGTGTGTGTGTGTGTGTGTGTGTGTGTGTGTGTGTGTGTAGCTCCGCCGGAGTGTCCCGGTACCCCAACCCTGTATTTACTCTGTGTGTGTGTGTGTGTGTGTGTGTGTGTGTGTGTGTGTGTGTGTGTGTAGCTCCGCCGGAGTGTCCCGGTACCCTAACCCTGTATTTACTGTGTGTGTGTGTGTGTGTGTGTGTGTGTGTGTGTGTGTGTGTGTGTGTGTGTGTGTAGCTCCGCCGGAGTGTCCCGGTACCCTAACCCTGTATTTACTCTGTGTGTGTGTGTGTGTGTGTGTGTGTGTGTGTGTGTGTGTAGCTCCGCCGGAGTGTCCCGGTACCCCAACCCTGTATTTACTCTGTGTGTGTGTGTGTGTGTGTGTGTGTGTGTGTGTGTAGCTCCGCCGGAGTGTCCCGGTACCCCAACCCTGTATTTACTGTGTGTGTGTGTGTGTGTGTGTGTGTGTGTAGCTCCGCCGGAGTGTCCCGGTACCCTAACCCTGTATTTACTGTGTGTGTGTGTGTGTGTGTGTGTGTGTGTGTGTGTGTGTGTGTGTGTGTGTGTGTAGCTCCGCCGGAGTGTCCCGGTACCCTAACCCTGTATTTACTGTGTGTGTGTGTGTGTGTGTGTGTGTGTGTGTGTGTGTGTGTGTGTAGCTCCGCCGGAGTGTCCCGGTACCCTAACCCTGTATTTACTGTGTGTGTGTGTGTGTGTGTGTGTGTGTGTGTGTGTGTGTGTGTGTGTGTAGCTCCGCCGGAGTGTCCCGGTACCCTAACCCTGTATTTACTGTGTGTGTGTGTTTGTGTGTGTGTGTGTAGCTCCGCCGGAGTGTCCCGGTACCCTAACCCTGTATTTACTGTGTGTGTGTGTTTGTGTTTGTGTGTGTGTGTGTGTAGCTCCGCCGGAGTGTCCCGGTACCCTAACCCTGTATTTACTGTGTGTGTGTGTGTGTGTGTGTGTGTGTGTGTGTGTGTGTGTGTGTGTGTAGCTCCGCCGGAGTGTCCCGGTACCCCAACCCTGTATTTACTGTGTGTGTGTGTGTGTGTGTGTGTGTGTGTGTGTGTAGCTCCGCCGGAGTGTCCCGGTACCCTAACCCTGTATTTACTGTGTGTGTGTGTGTGTGTGTGTGTGTGTGTGTGTGTGTGTAGCTCAGCTTAGATTAACTCCAGACTAACTATAGACACAGCAGGAGATGTTACTGTTACACACTGAGAACCTCTGGATTATTTATATATCAGAACTTTAGACTTTATCCTCTGATATTTAAATCCAGATGTGTTATAGACCTGAGCATGAAGTGCAGGTGAAGATCAGGACCCTGTGGAGGAGGAGATCATTATTCTGTGCAGGAGAAGATCAGGATTTACCCGTGCATCAGCACACATGGTCCTGGATTGAGAGTTGTTCAGGTGTAAACATCTGGAAATGAAGATAAAATGCTGGTCTATGATGCTCATCTTGATGTTTTAAACCTCAGATCCAGATGTTCCTCAGTGTGAATCAGGAACATCATTATGATCATTGTGTGTGTGTGTGTGTGTGTGTGTGTGTGTGTGTGTGTGTGTGTGTGTGTAGTAGGAGACAGCAGCAGTGTGTCCTCCCCGTCCTCCAGCTCGTCTCTCAGCAGTGCAGCAGCTGTTAAACCTCGTCCTGATCAGAGTGCAGTGTTTCAGTCCAGACTGTCAGCACACGCCCCCGAGTTCATCCCCTCTTCATCCTCCTCCTCTTCCTCCTACACACCTGTCCAGGTACATCACACACACACACACACACACACACACACACACACACACACACGCCCCCGAGTTCATCCCCTCTTCATCCTCCTCCTCTTCCTCCTACACACCTGTCCAGGTACATCACACACACACACACACACACACACACACACACACACACACACGCCCCCGAGTTCATCCCCTCTGCATCCTCCTCCTCTTCCTCCTACACACCTGTCCAGGTACATCACAGACACACACACACACACACACACACACACACACACACACGCCCCCGAGTTCATCCCCTCTTCATCCTCCTCCTCTTCCTCCTACACACCTGTCCAGGTACATCACACACACACACACACACACA